>KZ451951.1:2401626-2445128 GCA_002786265.1 Apostasia shenzhenica
AGGTTGCTCAAATTTTCTTTTATCTTTTTTTGTCAAATATAACATTTATTACAAAATATAATATTTTAATATTAAAATAAATTTTAATAATTTTAAAAATGGAAAAATTGTTAAATTTTGAACTAGAGATATTTAAAATTCAATTACTCTCCCTTCAGCTATTTCACTTTCGCATAAAATATAAAATAAAGAATTAAAACGTTCACAAATTTTATAATAAAATTTCAAACTTCTTTCTTTTAAAAAAAATTGTGGAATTTAGACACATTAAAAATTTTAAAATAAAATAAAAAAGTTTAATTTTCATAAAATTTTTAGACACGCTAATGATCCCTCGCCAAAGCCTAATCGCTGTCGCACGTGCCCATTGACCGAATCAAAGTACGTGTAAACATTCCCGCACCAAAGTCATGTATTTTAAAATATATGTGACCCGTTGCATAAATAAAGTTGTGCGACTGACCGAAATTCCTGATCTATTGTCCACAGAAATACGGGCAATCTGAATTGTTCCCGTACGAAAATTCCATTTTTGATATTCTATGCGGTCAGATTGTAAATAACAATATGCAGCTGGCGGAAAGCCAACTAAATAAAATTGTGAAACTATATTTATAATGAGAGATGAAATTAAAAAAAAAATGTAGAATGAAAAAAAATTAATTGACCTTTAAAAATTTGTACAAAATATAAAATAAAATTATTTAATATTTAAAATTATGTAAAATGAAATATAAAATATTTTTTATTTTTTTAAATTAAAATCTTTATATTATTTCATAAAAACTAATTTCCATGATTCTTACAAGCATTCGTAGGGCCAGCAGTTATATTCAAATCTTTTTATCAAAAAAAAAAAAAAATTATATTCAAATATCAAAATGGTTTGGTAATTTTCATACTTGGTTAAATAAGTCTTGTTTAATTACAGCCAAAAACAAATTATTTACTTCTTCAAAAATATTAATATTTTATATTATATACAAATTTAAATAATTAAAAAAACAAATTTTATTTTATATCTTATACAAACTTAAATTGTAAAAATTAATTTTATTCAAAAAAAAATTAACTTTATTACATATCTCATATAATTTTTAATAATTAAATAACTCTATTTTTCTTTATATTAAAATATTTTATATTTTAAAAAAATTTAAAGCATCTCAATTAAATTTAAATAAACTCAATTGTCAATGACACAAAATCAATTTGCTCAAATTAAAATTGTTTGATTCAAAATCACCTCTAAATGTACAAATTTTCTAATATATCCATTTTATTTAATTACCATTTAAAATATAAAATGTATAAATACTTTACATAATACACAATAGATCATCATTATAAAAATCAAGCATTTACATATATGTTACTTTTAATTTAAATTTGTAAGGAGGATATATAAATAATGTATAATTTTGTTCTTGATGTGCACATACATAGATCTCTATAAAATTTTATTTAGATATTATATACATACCAGTTTGATCTCAAAGTAAATCAATTTCATTTAACCAAATCAACTTCAAAATAATGAAACAAAAAAGATAAATTTCTAAAATTGATTGACAGATTGTTCAAACTAGTTGAAATTGCTACCTTTAAATGGGCAACATACCATAAGAATGGTTCTCTTTTGCTTCATATGAATGTGTTTTTTTTTTTTAAATTTAGTATAATTTTTTTTTTCAAATTTCACTCTTTATATAATAACTTTGGTCTGAATTGCTGCTCATTTTCTATCTCATTATCAACCAAGGTTTTCAAAACCGGACCGAACAGGCCGATTCAACCGGTCGAACCGCGAATCGGTCAGTCAAACGGTCCGATTTAATTTTATAACCAGATCCACTTAAAACAAGCCAGAACCGGTCTAAACCGCGCTTCAACCGGTCAACCGGTGAACCGGTACGTTTGGACCGGTTCAGTTTAAAATTAAAAAAAAAAATCCTAAACTCTGGGTCCTTAATTCAGCCTCCATTCTGCGGCCTCTACTCACGCGACAGTCACGAACTCGCGATTTCTCTTACCTCGCACTCTCCTCTCCAACCCCTTTCGAAATGATTTAGTATTTTAGTGATATGAAATGATGAAATAATTTAGTATTTTAATATTGATAAAACATATATTTATTCAGATCTTTTAATGATGTACTAAATATTATACTCAATTTGTGATTTACGAATATTTTGTTAAGTTATTGTTATTTCGATTTGATTGGAATTATTTTTCGGGTTATTGACATAAGATATTATTTGTTAAATTCAATTATTAAACATTCATTTTATGTCTAATTATTGTATTGATGTGTGAATAATATATATCTTAACTATATTTATATTATATTTTATTAGTTTTTTTAATTTTTACTTCATCCTGGTTCGACCCCGGTTCGACCATTGAACCTTGAACCTTTCAGTCTACCGGTTCTGAAGCCGGTCCAGTTTTCAAAACCTTGTTATCAACACAACCTCATGCACTAATAAAACAATTATCCATGTGGTTCACTTTTATTGTCTTCATCAACTTTATTAGCTTTAAGCTCTTCTTTTCTAAATTACTACCTTTCTAAGCGGAAAGTAACTACAAAGAACTATTATCGCTTCTTAGTCATATATATTATAGATATAGCGAATCGTAATCATTTTATCAATCAAGTGAATCGCAGTCACGATGAATTATAAATATGTATTGTCGATCTTAAAAATTATGAATGCAAATTCTTTTTAACTAAATTACTTTGCAAACTCGTACATTGGCCCTTTAAATTAGATTCCGTTAATTTTATTCTACAAGTTCCACTCACTTGAGCTCTTTCAACAATTGCCCTTAGACTCGATATCATATAAAAAATATATTACATACATATATAATGCATTCATAACTACAAAACTAATCAAAATTTGTGTTTCTTCGAGAAGTAACAATGATTTCCGAGTATATTAAACCTTGCCAATAGCACTACTTGTTATTCAGGCTATACATTTTAATATACTCAAGCTTTGGTGGTTAACACAAGCAAATAAATTTTCACCACAAATTATGCTAAATCGAACAAATAACTGAGTTATCCTAAGATTTATGAATCAAGTATTCGATGAATAACTCAATACTTAGTTCAATAAGAGCTCAATCTTAACAAACAAGTTTAATTATAATTTTAAATAAAATTGAATTGATAAATAAATAAATAAATCTGAATATTCTAGCATTTGTTTATTTGATGAACTATTTATACGAAATCATTCGAGATATAACACTCATTTAGAGATTTTAGCGTATTTTATTTATTATAAATTTTAAGCTCGAAATAAGTTCGAAATTGAGCTCAGTTCTAGTAAATAAGCATGAATAAGGCTCTGATCTTCTTCTTGTGATTATCATATGATAATTTTCCTGAAAGTTAGTATGTAGAGCTATGATAGTAACATTCATTAATCATACTTGAACTTAGGTTTGTTCCTAGATATCCTGCTACACTAGTTCTCTAACTTTAATAAGAAAGCATTTGCTAGACCTGAGTTTGGGGCTGCTGCTGCTAGCAGCAGAGGTTTATACAGAGAACAACTTTCTAAAATTTTTGACTTAAAAGAGGCCAGCTTGTGAGTTAGGCATTGTTTTGTGATCCTGGATTTAATGATGAATATGTGGTTTTTGACAAGGAAACGGATTTAATGTAACGCTTAAAAGCGTGAAAAAAACAAAGTTGTAAATGCGGGGTTTGCGACGTGACCGGAACTCTATGCAGACATGCGGCGATATGCATTTATGTACTAGAGAGGGTCGGATCCGGGGTGGTCCTTCTGTTCATCTTATTTTTCGACCGAGGCATGGAGGATGACTTATGTAGGCAGGATTCCCTTACTGCTTGACATCAAGAACGTGCCAGGAACTATTGAAAGTAATGCCCAGTTACCAAATATGAAATGCAGTGCTTGCAGGAAAAATAACCAAAAAAAAAAAAAACAAAGAATTTGATGAGAGACATGCAGTTATGCAAATGATAATATAGCAAGGAGGTTCAATACAGATACCTGCAGCACATATGGAAGAGTTGGCCATAACAAGAGCACCAGTTGGAAGCAACAAGCAAAGTAACAGAGAGCTTTGATGCCGCTAGCAATTAAGAAACAACACATGAGCACTCCAGCTTCAGGCTTGACTGAACAGCATGCAAGATTAGAAGTTCAGTTTCCAGTTGGAAGAAATCATGAACAACAAACCAATCACCAACATTTGGCCAAGATGCAGCGCTAATTTAAGAGCTTTGGAAAGCTCTGCAACACAAGAAAAATCATAATATGTGAACCTTTTTAAGCCTCGGATGAGAAACACGGAAGATTGCGTTAGATAGTTATAGCTAGCATTAAACTTATCAAATAAAAATGACAAGAATCTTTTAAGAAATTACACTAAACCTAAGAAGTTCCCAAGTGAATACAGTGGAAACCTATGAAGCATGGACGCTTAAAAAAACTACGCCTTTTATTGCTTAAAAAATTATTATCAATAGGATGATTATTAACATTATAAGCATGTATGTCCTCCAAGTAGGTTTAAATGTAAGAATAAAAGAATTTTTTTTGAATAATTTATAACAGTTGGTACAAGAAATACCTCAGAAGAAAAGAACATTTATCGAAGGAGATTTAAACAAACATATTAGAAGTGTTGCTAAGAAATTTAATAGTCTTTATGGTAGATATAGTTTTGGAAAGACTAATGAAGAGGGTAAAACTATTTTGAAATTTTTCTTAACTTATGATTTTTTTTATTACTAATACTTTATTTAAAAAAAGAGATAAGACTATTATCACTTAAATAAAAATGAGTTTTCAATAACAAAGACTGAATATTTTCTTATAAGAAAATAAAATCACTTGGATTATAAAGATTGTAAGATCATTTCAAGTGAATGCTTGACTATCAAACATCAATTAATGATTTTAAATTTTAAAATTAAAAGTTAGAGAAATAGTAAGTCAAAATAGCACCCTTAGACTCAATGGTGGAATCTAAAGGATGAAAATAAAAATATCTTTAAGAAAAGGGCTTTAGAGTATAGGAAGTTGGACATGAAAAGGGAATCGATTTTTATGTGGTTGAAAGTTGCTAATTGCATCTGTAAAGTGGCAAAAGTTATGACGGGAGAATATAAAAGAAAAGCTCAAAACCATAAAGATATTTGATGGTGAAAAAAACTACAAGAAAAAATTAAAAGAAAAAAAGCTTGTTATAAAAACTGGAATAATAGCAAGAATAAAGAGAATTGAAAAAACAATAAAATTACTCGCCAAAAATCAAAGAAAATAGTCTGTAATGTAAAAACTACAGTTTTTGATGATCTTTAAAGAAAATTGAATACTACGTAATGAGAAAAATACATATACAAGCTTGCTAAAGCAAGAGATAAAAATTAAAGACTTAATTAGATTAAAATGTATTAAAGATGAGAATCAAATAGTAATTTTTAAGAATGAAGACATTTAACAAAAATAGATGAGTTACTTTGAAACCCTTTTTAATAATAATTGTGATAATCGATTAAACTTACTGATTTTGCCATTTAAAAAGAGAATAGAAATTGTTCTTGCATACAATGTATAAATAAAGCTAAAATTGGGGAGGCTTTAATGAAGATGAAGTATAGTATAAGGCAAAACTCGAGTAATGAGAAATACATAGAATCTAAAATTTTTTATTTTAACACATAAAAAATCGAATATATAGAGTGTAAACTTAGTCAAGAAAAAAACACTTATAGTAGAGAGATGATAATTGATGATCAAATTATCAAAAAGAGCAAATAATTTAAATATCTTGAATCAATCATATAGAATAACAATGAAATAAATAGTGATGTTATTAGCAAGATCTAACTCAGATAAATAAAGTGGAGGAATGCATTTGGCTTATTGTGTGATAGAAAAATTTTACTCTAACTTAAAAATAAATTTTATAGGACAATTGTAAGGCTAACAATATATGGTGCTAAATAATAGCTTACAAAGCAGAAACATATAAATAGGATAATTGTCGTAAAAATGAGGATACTAAGGTGGATGAATAGGCATACACAAAAGGACAAAAAGAGAAATGAGTATATCCGCTAAAAATTTGGAGTGATCTCAATTGATGTTAAGGCCAAAGAGAGTCGGCTTAGATAATTTGTACATATAACTCGTAGGTTAATAGAAGCTCTAGTATGAAAAATTAAATTATTAGATCTTGTTTATGTAAAAAGAAAAAGAGGAATATCAAAAAAAATATAACAAAAAACTATAAAGAATGATCTTACATATTTGGAGTTAAATAAAGATTTATTATTTAATAGAGTGTAATGAAAATAAAAAATTCATATAGTCAACCCCACCTAATAAGATAAAGGCATGGTTTGCTGCAGTTATACATTTCTCACTACTAAGTTCATGTTCTTTAGTTTAGATTGTTGGCTAGCAGCAGTCAACAATCCTATTATTATAGTGTATTGTTGTTTTCTAAGTTAGTATTTAGCTCTTACTACTGTTTTTGATCTATTTTTGCAGTAATGACAGTTTTACTTTGGGTTTCTAATGCTTGTATCCTAAAGTTAAATTACCAATTTAGATTTTGATTTGTTATGAATCTTCAGTATCATTAGTTTTTTTTGAGTAGCAATGTTAAGTATTATTATTAATACTTAGCATTAAAATGTTAGTTCATTATTATTTGAGATGTTTATCCAATTCATATTTATTTTCAAGTGCGCTTGATGTCTGTTCAAGCATTTTTTAGTTCTGTGGGAATACTCATTCAGATTACTTTTTAATGCTTTTTGTATACTGCATTCATACATCAATTTCATGCTATCCATTTGCTGCTTTCATTTTTCTTCTAACCAATTTTATTAATTGACATGAAAACTAAAGAAGACTACAATAAAGTCTTACATATATATTGCTTCACTTAAAAATAGTACCAATGAGTGATCTAATTATTAGATATATGAGATTATAAATGAAATACTCATTGGTACTCTTTCATTAAGGCCTGTTTGGTTGGAAAAAAAAATGAAAAAATTGTGAAAAACTTTTAAAAAAATATATGACGTGAAATAAAATGAATTATATTAAAAAATTATATTAGATATAAAATAAAGTGAGCAAAAATTTCCCCAAACCAAACTGGATTTAAAGTCTCATTTGGCTTGAGGGTTGAATTTTAAAAAAGAAAAAAAATAATTTACCTTACCGATTTAATGGGAAAGAAATTTAGTTTAATATTGAGAAGTGTGTAAAATGTAAAATAAAATTAATTTTCATATTCGTATTTATATTGCATGTGAAATAAAGTTAAATTTTACAGTTTAAATTTGTGTTGGGCAAAATCAATAGCTTGAACCAAACGAGCCCTAAAGGCCTTATTTGTAGGGCTGCTAATCGAATAGGACTAGACAGGCTCCGGTCCTGTTCAACCGGTTCCAATTCCAGTTGGACCCGGAACCAGTCCGGTCCGATTCCAATCGGTTCTGGATCCGGTCCGGAACCGATTAGCTTAGCTTGAACCTAGTTCGGATCCATGTGTTTGGGTCGGGTCAAGTCAGTCGGGTATAATTAATTAAAATATATATATTTCTACATATTTTCTAAAAAAATATTTTATATTTTTAACATTTCTTAAAAACTTAACATAAAAAAAGAAAAAAATTCTAAAAAATGTTATTAGTATTAATGAAAATTTTTATAATAAAATAATTGTAGTTTGTACAAACATTTTGTATTATAAAAAAAACTATTCATCGTAATTACAAAGAATTCTTCTCGAATACTCTTCTTCTTCTGAACTATTATCCTTGAATTCGTCCACGAACTTGTACTGTTGATTTCGTGACTCGACTGTAAACCAATCCTATAAAGAAATAAGCATGCAATAAGTTGCTGCAAACTACTTCTGTAGTCACCTATTATTATTCTTTTTGTAGTGAAAAAGGTTGATTCAGAAGCTACAGTTGACGCTTGGGCTGTTAAAACATCTCGTGCCAAAGTAGATAGAACAGGGTATTGTTTTGATGAACTTTTTCACCGCTCCAATAAGCTCATATCATCGTCAAATTTCTCCCCGATGTGTAAATAAAACTGTAACTCATTCAAATTTGTGGGGGCTTAACTCTATATTGTAGATTGCTTGTCAACAGTTGCTTTTCCTTTCTCTAAAGCAAGAGATCTCTTTGTCGCCGCCGACATAAGAACGCAGGCTTTTTCTGTGTTCCTGTTTGTATCTCCACACGTTACACACTTTTGCTCGCAACCTACTCAATGTAATAAAGAGAATAAATCTCGGAGAGTGGTAAAAATTGATGCAAAAAGCATCAGTATTACTCCCCAAAAAATCAAAATATTTCACTTAAAAAATTTCAATAGCTTCGATCTCTTGGCGGGGATCAAGCATAGCAACTATTGAATATAAAAGTGAAATTTTTTTCCTAATATTTCTTAAATTTTAGTTTCATGTCAGCAATAAAAATTTCGAGAATTGAATCTGATCTAAACTCTAAAATTTTTTGAAATATTTGAAAAACGTAAGGCAAAAAATAGGCGAAGTCGAATAATAGCAGCTTGAAAAAGTTTCAATAGACTCCTCAAAAATTGACAATAACTCGAAAACTCTTTTCAAAAAAATCTAATCATAAGAACACAGTAAGTAAATCTTCATATGGTAAAAACAATTCGAATAAATGATGAAGTGAATTCCATTTAATTTCAATAAGTAATGAAAATTTTACACAATGTTTTCCTACACTTACACAAATACATTTTCATTTACGCCTAACATTTGAATTTAAGTGAATTCATTATGCAATGTGCTTAAATTTATTATTAATCAAATATTCAGAATTACAAGCACTAGAAACACATAAGTTTATAATATGACATGCACACCTAACATGAAAAAGGGAACCATAAAGCGAAAGTTTTAGAAATTGCTGTAAAAAATTAACTGCAGAATAATTATTCGAAGCATTAACTAAAGTAATAGAAAATATTTTATTTTCTGTCATAAATTTCACAAATATTACGAATATAAGTAAAAATAGTAAAACCTGTATAGGCTTCATCTAATACATCTAAAGATAATATGTGTTTCTACATTCCTCATTGTTCAGCGATTTAATGACAATAAATAACTAGGTAATTCGCGTCATTTATGCGAGTCCAAATATCGACTGTTAAACTAACCCGACAAGTAATGTTACTGAGGTGTTGAATAAGAAATTTTTTATATTCTTCATACATTGACATATAATCTTTTTTAAGTGTATGCCGAGAAATACGATTATATTGAGGTTGTAAATACTGAATAATATATTCTAAAAATCCTTTTTTTTCCCATATTGTAAAAGATTGTTTGGTTCATACAATAAATCAAACTAAATCTCGACGTGCTTTATCATTTCTAAATGATCATAGCATAAATCTACTCTGTGGATTCAATTGTGTTTGTGTTGGCTCTACAGTAGTAGGTTGACAAATTTTTTCATCAAACTTGTGAAATCTAACTAAGTTCTTAAATGTATTGATCACACCACCTGTACCACCCTGTTTGTATAAGAATTGATTTTTACAAATTTTACAAATAGCAACATACTCAGGTCTCTTCGAGTTGCTATTAGATTTAATTTATAATTCAAAAAACTTACATACCTTACTGCATTTCATTCGAGACTTGTTGGAGACACTTGAAGATTGAGTTGATGAGCCAGTGTCGGTGCCAACATCTTCACTTACCTCAGGATCATGTTCTGCAAATAGATCGAAATCTGGTTCTGAAGTTTCGACAATGTTCTTACTGAGTGGAGGAAGACGATCGAGTTCCAGAACATAATTTCGATCCACATTTCGTTGGTGACTTGAAGAAGAAACATCAACGAATCGATATTGGGAAGCCACTAAAATGTGTTTGCAGAATTTTTGAATAAATAGAAGAACAAAAAAATTGATAAAAATTGTAGGAATAATATATTACATAAGTTCTACTATTTATAGAGAATTCAACATGCATTAAAATGTCCAAAATGACCGTTTAATTTAAAAAACCGTTCATGAGGGGCAACACCCACGTGCGCGCCGCCCGTGTGAGCGTTGCCCCCACTATTTTTTTTAATGCACCGAACCAGACTGGTTCAATAAAACCGGTCCAATTTCGAACCTGTTAACTGGTTCTGGGGGCGCAGAACTGGTTTGGCCTGGTTCTACACCCTGGAACCGATCAGAACCAGTCCAGTTCAACCGGTTCTGGACCGAACCAATTCTTATTGGGTTGATTCCGAGTAGAGCCGGTCTAATAAGCATGTCTACTTATTTGGCAACTGGCTAAAAGAATGACTTATTTTAGCCATGGCCAAAATTTTAAATTTATTTTAAAAAATTTTAAAAATTATTTTATATCTCATCCTACACAAATTCTAATATTACATAATCATTTTATTTTATATTCAACACAATTTTTAATATAACTTACTTCAATTCACATCATACATATTTTTCTAAAACTTTTCATAAAAAATTTCCAGACCATCATTTTTTCCTCCAACCAAACAGAGCCTAAGAGTTAGAAAAAGTCATGATCTCTTTTGCATAGTTAGATGCCATGGCTTAATGCTTAAATATCTTTCAAAATGTTATCCGTCTATCAAAATTTTCAATACTTTTCTTACTAAATTGATCATTCCCCTGTGTTTCTGCTTCTCATCATTAGAAAAATTTGCATCTTTTAGTTACATATTTTAAAAAGAAAAATCAATTAGGATTTTTTCCATTGGCCATACCATCAGTGTATGTTTCTGTCAGTAACCACAAATTTTGTTTTAATCTTGCGAAGAGATAGTGATAATTACTTGATCCTCGCTAGAGTTAAAAGGTAGATGAACTTATTCTGATGATATAGATTCAAATGATAAAAAGAGACTGCCAAGGTCTACTAGCAAGATTTGCCGGCAATTATTTTCATCAAAAAGTGAGGCTTTTTTAGTCGAGAATATAGGTCCAAGTTGACAATCACAATTTACCGGACGATAAAAAGCCTTGTCATATTACCAAAGTATGCTATCAATGATCATGTAAATATCGCAAGAGTGTGAAAAGATGCAACGATGATATGTTGAAAGTAATAAGTAAATGCATAATCACGTGAGCATTTAGAAGAGCATAAAAAGAGAGATTTTTGGTACAAGCACTCTTTTAAATTTATAATCCTACATTTCTTTTAAATTTCCTATAAGTCCAACGACAAAAAAAATGGACAGAATTTTTAAAAGACCCAGACAGTGTAAAATATAGAGACCTAAATCACATGCACCTCAAAGAAATCATTTTTGATATGTTAGAAATTACACAGAGGACCTTACAATAATATGCCCTAAAAATTTAGGAAAAAAATTCAAGTATCTTTCTTTTTTAGTTTGAAACAAAAATGTAAATTTAACAAAGGTACTAAATGCCCTCAAATGTTATTTTAAATGAAGTTTTGAAGTTGATTGTATGATTCAAGGAACAAACTAAGAAATCAAACTGCACTAATACAAGAAAAAGTGAGTTCATTGAGTTACATCATACAGTGATAATATCGATTAAAGATGACGCAAAATGAAATTGTAATTCTACTGCACAAACTTTGTGATGGCAATATAAACTGCATTGTTACAACACGCATTATAATTTATACATACACAGCTTTTGAAGATGTTTCATAACAACAGGTTGCTCCTCAGAAGTATACCCTGGAAGGCCATTTGTCTTCATACCTGCAAAAGATTAATTCATGGCACAAACTCCAGTTAGATGGGATCATATAATGAGTTACAACATTCATCATTTACCAACATCAAATAATCATAGAATCTATCAAAAATAACATGCATCAACATAATCCTTCTGCCCAAACTTTGAGTTAGCTGTGGAATCTTGCATTATTTCAGGAAATAGATTATGACTCAAATGTAAACTAAGTCAATGAACTGGTTAATTCGATACGAAATAGTTTGCTCCTCAAATATTTTAGCTTCATACCTGCCAAATGAGTATTCCATCGCAGGAACTCCAGTTAGATGGAGAGGATCAGGCTCTATCCCATAGTCTGTTAATGGTCTATGCTCCAGAACATCATCATGGCGCAACACAAACTCTGGGATCTCAACCTGGGCCTTCTTTATGTCCTCCCATAGGTATTGCAGCCGGCTTACATACTTGATTTTCCAGTATATTCTGAGGGTATAAATAAGTTAAAAGTGGACTTAATTGTTTGCTATATATGGTAAGTAACATAAACGGATTGTGCTTCAAAATGAGTCACAAATTAGTCATGTGGATAGTAAAAAATAGTCTATGAAGCTAGCATAGCACAGAGAAACAATTTTCACATAGATAGAACATGGCTTTTAATTCAGAACAGGAGGGCTTTGGGTTGAAAATTTTATTCCGTAAAAGTGGCAACAATTCAGATTTTTAATGATTTTAAATTAACCTATATCAAATCATACACATACATAGATTACAAAATATCCGATTGAAATAACAATCTGCACATATGATCAAATACAACTACATTTAGCACAATATTTTTTTCAAGATCAAAGGAAAAAAAGCTATGTGTGGACCATTAAAGTTTCATCGAGTAAAAAACAGTTAAAATTAGCATTCATATAAGTCCCTAAGAAAAAAGCAAAAGTGCACCTAAAACATGGATGGCCTTAAATATACATGCATGCTAATGTTATGTTACAACAAGTATCAACATGATTAAGGAATTGGGAGGCCTCTACTCTAAATAGTAAGTGGAACAGACTGGGGAATGTTTGTAACTACTCTAAATATGTATAATTTTTTTTATATTAAAAATGTATAAATTATGATGCTAAGAAGGTGCTTTTGTACCACTACTCCCATTAGGCTTTTCTAGGAAAAGGTTCTAATGATTTTTATGAAATTGTAGGAAAGGGAGCACAGTGTGCTGCAAAGGACTTCTAGCCCATCACAGGACATCATTAGCATTTAGGGTTTTTCTTTCACAGGTGCTTCACCCTTCCCCTCCTAATCTTGTTCCATTTCTCCAATTTCTGTCCTTAAACTCTCCAGCGTTAGCATTTTTGTTCAGCACTAACTGGTAGTTATTGAAAAGGAGATCTACTCATCTTACATCACTTTCTTCTGGTCCTTTATCCCCTTTCCAATACGTTATACTTTGGCACTTTCATTATTAACATTGATATCCTAACATACTTTCCATGCATTCTTTTCAAAGACAAGATGATAAACATGTTTGAGAAAACAATTACCCTCCACTTAAGAAAAAGCGTCCAAGTGTGGCAATCGCTAGTCTAGATCGGAGACCTGGATGAAGAAAGTAAACAACTTGAAGCCTTTCCTTGTAGTCATCAGGCAACTCTTCATATACCCACCTCATGATGGTCATTCCTGGGTTGTTATCCTCCTTGTGGACAGTGGTGTGTATGTACAAAATACAAAATGGACCTTCAGGCAACTCCGTGGTTAGCTTATAAAACACATACCTCTTTAAGCGCTCGCCACTGATTATTTTAGCTGAAGAGTCAGAAAAAGAAAAGTTCATATAAAACAAATTCAAAATTGTAAGAGAAAAGTCAATAAAGAAGTAGGACACCATTATACATACAAGCAGTAACAACTTGCTCAGTGAAACGTATTTAGCAAAGGAAGGCAACAAAGATACGTCCAGGAAAATTTAGCAGGATATTCTAACACACATCAGCATCTCATTTACAATTGAATACAACAAAATAAACAAGCAGTTAGGCTATACTTTCTCAGGGATCATAAAGAACCCAAAGAGGTAAAACTTTACAGTCAGACAAAGCCCATGTGGCTGGAGAATGCTCATGTGCCACATATTGGATATGCTTATCACTCTATGTCAATTATATAACTTCATGTTTAATGTGCTCATAACCATATTTTTCAAGGCTCCTGATATTGGAGGTTTACTGTTCCCTAACACTTCAGACACACCATGCATAAACCCATGAAACGGGCCAATGAAGATACACAGCATGATTATTGACAAGCATGAGAGCCCTCATATTCTGTGCATTCATCTTTCCTTACAATTATTTACTTCTTAGACTACTTTCCTCGCATTCTTCAAATTTCTCCTTTAACAACTAAAAGTTGCACCAAGTTCACGAGCATCGAAAGATTCAATAGCTAAGAAAATCGTTAAGCATTATGTTCCAGAAACAGTTCTATAACAATTGAGCACTGCCTCCCAACCGAAGCAACATCCGCATTATGTAAAACTTCCACCGTACACGTTGGTAACAGTCAGTTGTTCAATTCAGTAAACAAACAAAGATTTTGATGCGAGCGACTAAATCTTTTCAATAAATCCAAAAAGCAAAAACCCCAGGGCATGAAAATACAGAACCCTAAACAGCGAGAGAAGGATTGACGGCAGCGTACCAGGGAAATACTTCCCGACGATTCGAAGAATCCGACTTCCCGAATTATCAAGTCCCTCAAATCGGAGGATTTGCAGAGTTTCTAGGTCCGAGAAATCCTCCTCTGAGCAGTCGTGCCAGTCCTCCGTCTCTGCGGCTACCTCCTCCGCCGCACGAGCTCGGCGCTCCGCCGGGGAGAGGAGGGTCCGGCCATCGACGCCGAGATCTGAAGCTAAAACCACCACCGAGAAATCATCCACAGGTTGCAGCGCCATCTCGGGCCCCCGCTCCCTCAGCCTTCTCCGAGGCTCGGCTGCGACTGGTGCTTCCGGTTAGGGATAGCAAACTTCGAGAAAATTAAATATATCATTTAAACGCGAGAGGTTTTTTTTACACGTTTAGTTTCAAAATTAAATATTTACAAATATATCCCATAATTAAAATTTTCTCTCTTCAAATAAAATTAAAATTAAATCTTCTCTAATTAAATAAATACATAATATTTATAATTTCATATCCAAATTATAAAATAAGATATACAGATATTTACCAGCTTTCTTCAGTGCCAGTCACCACTGCAATTCTGATCAATTATTTTTAAAAACAAATATTGAAAAATAACTGAGGTGAGGAAAGAACATATTTGATAGAATCAAACTCAAATTTATATTAGGATCCTATTTAACTCAAATTAACTATATAATTATTAACTTAAGTGTGTCGAATAAAACATTTACTAATTATTACTAGTTTAAAAAATTTCATGCAACTAACGTATAAAGATAAATTTAATGTATTATGCATATAAATTTCAAATTTCGTTATACCACATATTTTCATTACAAAAGATGTACAAGAATTGTTGCTATTGATGATTTGAACTGAAAATGAAATCAAAATTAAAAAAAAAAACAAAGAACATGAAAACAAAAGTTAAATTTAAGACTCGATTTGATCTTAACTTCAATTAATTTTTTTAGCTTTCGTCTCTGCACACATTCCTCAAAACTTTTTTGATTTCTTTAAGAAATTCATTGAAATTTTGTCCTTCAATAACAAATACAAAGATAAAATCAAAAGGCATTTGTATTAGGGTGAGAATTAGCTGAGCCTAAGCTAAATATAACTCAAACTTAACCGTTCTTAATTCAATTTAAATTGAAATTAAATCATTTTAATTTTAAATTAGCTTAAATTTTAATTAAGTCAACTCAAATTCTTTAAAGACTTATTTGATTGAGAATTAATTTTAAGTAATGAAAAATAAAAATATTTTATTTTATAAAATTAATAAAATAGCAATTTATTTTAATATAAGGAGGTAGATAAAATATGAAATAAATTTTATTTTAAGGTTAAAATTTATGATGAATGTCAAATAAAATTAAATTTTAATATTAAAATTTATATTAAACATAAAATAAAATTATTAAAATTTATAATAAATTTTAAATATTATTAAAATATTATTTATGCCCAATTCAGAGATAGAGCCAAACAAAGCCTTAAAAAATAAAAATTTTATATAAAAAAAATTATTAAGATTTCAAATTAAATTAACCACTCACAAATTGAATTTTGCAAAAATTTCTCTTGCATAACTCTCTTGAGAGATGAAGATTTCTTCTCAGCTCTCTTGAGAGATGAAGATTTCTTCTTTCAATTGCTTCACTTCAATGCCCAAATAATATACCATAATACCAAAATTCATCATCTCAAATTCTTGAGTCATATTCTTCTTGAAATCTTCTAGCATGCAAGAATTATTTCCATCAAATCATCTACATATATGCAAATGAACATTATGTTACTATCTTCAACCTTTATATAAAGAGCATATTCATGAGGGCATCTTATAAATCCTTTTTCATGAAAGTACTTGTCAATGCGAGAATTTCATGCTCTAGGTGATTGTTTTAAATCATATAAGGCTTTCTTCAATTTGAGCACTTTGTGTTCATGCCTTTCAATTTCATAGCCTTGTGGTTGTTCTAGGTATACCTCTTCTTCAAGAAAACCATAAAGAAATGCCGATTTTACATCGAGTTGATAGATTGTCCACTATTTTTGAGCTGCAAAAGCAATTAACAATCGAATTGTTTCTAATCGAGCAACTAACACATACTTATATATAAATAATAAATATATTTTTAATATTTAAAAAAATAAAAATTAAGTTAAGTCAATCTGATCTAACTATGACTCGTGGCATGACGTAATAAACTCGAATCAAACTTGATTCAAACTAAATATTAATCGAAAATCAAGCAACTATTGATCTTTGGGTCAAACTCATACTTCAGAATGAGGTAAGATGCACATCGACCAAAAACGGGTTACAAGAAAAGCACAAAAAGATTCACAAATGTTCAACATTAACATCTAACTACTAAACTGAATCTGAAAATGTAGTAGAAAGCAAGAAAATCTAAAAGAAAACATATACAAATAGAGCAAAAGAGCACACCATATTTGAACACAGATAGCATGAATGAATACCTAAAGCTCATTTTTATTGTCAAACAGAAGGATTTAGACAATAGTAAGCAGCAATAACCAAAAACCAACACACCCAGAATCTGAGATCTCAGAGGCTTAAACTAAGCAGGTGCTCCTGCCCTCGCATGCTGATTGATTCATCGAACACCCGAAGACATTCGAATAAATAAATTTGGATCAACAGAAAATACCGTGCCCGACTTTCCTCAATGATCATCTTGGTATTCAGGGTTTTCCTTCAGGATGACAAACCCTTCCAAAACTGGGGTAAGTGGAATGTACCTGACAACAGGGGCACCATTCAGCAGTCAAAAATGAAACATCCACGTACAGAGGGGAAGAAGATTGCGCTGAAAAGCCTTCATAAGTTCATGCAAGTCTAGCAAAATGGGCATAGGAGCTGTTTGGTTCGATATTATCTTGATGTTACGTCAATGTTATTTAGAGAAAAATAATTGTTTAGTTTGATGATGTGTAGAAAACTTTATAAAATTATTACTAAAAAAAACATCTAAATGACTTCTGGTTTGGCAATTTAGGTATTTCAGATTTCAAAAGTTCAATTGATAAATAATGACAAATTGTTAAAGTATATAAACATTATTCCAAACATGTATTATTATTAAAAATATATAAAATTTAACAACGTTTAGAATGTTATCATACTAACAGACTACTAATAGAGAAATAAGTGGAACGATAAGCATAAATAATTTTGAAGTAAATTGCATGGCGTTACAGATATGTAAATAGAAGGGCTAGGCAAATTACTTCTCAGTAGCTAGTTCTGCACGCTCTCCGGCCGCGAGTAGCACTGGAGTTGAATGTGTCTGGAACCCAGTTATAGTCTTGGGCCGACCGGCCTGACCCACTACATCAACTGCCTGCCCAACCCGAACTGTGACAGATAGAGGTTTCAGGTTTTCATCGACAGTCATCAACATTCTCGGCTGCAAACAAGCAAGAAAAATACCAATGTCACGAAATCAGGAAAATGGAGATGATGATGATGATGATGATGGACATCATCATCAATTCATCATCCAGATCATGGATTTTAGAATACTTACATGCATAGCCAGGGAAAGAATGTACAGCATATAATGATACTTCCCGAGGATGACGGATTTCATATCGAGACATGCATGCAACACTGTCACTATTCCAGCAAGAGCAGTACTGAAACCCAGAGTTACTTATTAAAACAATCATATCTAGTGATGGGAAGATAATACAAAGAAAAAATACTTACGGAGACAAAAGAAACCGGTCAGAATGATAAGGAGACAGCGTCAGCAATCCCTTTCCAAGGTGCACTAAACCTTGCGCAATCCTCACCTGCAAAGACCACAGCCACCAAAACTTCAAATTTTGCTCAGTAGTCAAATTCTAATCGACTTGAAGTCGATTTCTTTTGCCTCGAAAGCAATACAGCTCAAAATAAATTTGAGCAACTCGAGTATTCATGCACTTGAATTTGGATATAAGCATGTATGTTGGCCATGTCTGAAAGATTACTCACAAAAAGAGAGGAATACATACTGTATAAAAAGTTATTAATAAATACATGTATAATACATCATACGTGCACTGAATGCTGGTTCAAGATCTTAAATTTGATTGTTTTACCGAAATCAGCTCGAGAAAAATCTAAAATTGATATTAAAATTTTGAACCCGACACAGCCATTAAGATTTAAGCATTCATTGATACTCACGCAGAACAGATGACCAGCTTCTTTGTAGTAGTAACTGGAAAGATTTCTAAGCATGCCAGCTATTCTAGCATTATTTGTGCCAGCGCCTATCAAGCCCAAAGATATTGTTGCTGCCTGCAGAAAAGTTTGTCCAGCATTTTGTAAATTAAAATTTAATCATCATCAATGTATTATTATCAATATTAGTATCTAACTATTTTAATCCAGCTAAGAAAAATTAACATATAACGAATAAAAATACATACCATAGAAACATCACTATCCGTATCGTGACTCAGTCTGCTTAATGTGTCCATGACATTAACCTAATCAAAAACAGTAAAAGAAATGAGCAGTAAAATCGGTGATTGCGACAGGTAACATGAAATCGATGACTGTTAGAATGCAATATAACCCTTTGCATCTTTAGTGTGACCTACGCAATGTACCTTTGGATTCGATATGCACAAAATCCCAAGTGCCAAAGGTACGGCTCGCCTGATATTCTGCTCCCCATATTGCAGAAGATGTTCAAGTGATCTAATAGCCATTTCAAGGCCCAATTCTTCAGCCATTGCGACCAAAGCAATACCAAGGACAGCAGGTCCTTGATGCACCTCGCCTTTCTCGAGATGTTGTGCACAATAACCCAATAGCTTCTGAACCTGAAAGGAAGGCCAGTTACTTAGTTGATCTGACCTATCATCATGAGTTCAGCAATAAGGTGGAGAATAACAGACCTTTAGTACATTCCCTGTGCCAGCATAAGCCAAAGATAAAAGCGTAACATCACAATATTTTCTGATTTTTTCATTAAACGTTTTAGAAACTTCTGCGGTAGCCTCAACGCTATCCTGCAGTAAATTGATATTCATTAATCACCATGCGGGAAAAAAGAGCTAACACAGAAGCGCAAAATGGTGCTACTTGTTCCTTATGATCCTTCAGTAAGATAAATGGAGTGCCAAAATCATCAGGGAATAGTAAAGTACAAAGATTTTAAAGCAATCATATGAAATTTCAATAAGATAGCGTCCACATAGAAGGTTCAACTGTTGCCAGATTCTACTGTTCTTTGAAGATAATTTTGGTTCTCTTTTTCTCCTATTGTAAAGAAATCATTTCCTTATGATCATTATTCATCATAAAAACAGAATCTATTGAACAACTAAATTTAACAAATATCATTCAAGTCACCTGCTTTCCGAGGTATAGAAGACCAAGAGCTACAGGAAGCAGGCGAGTAAGGGGTTCACTCAACTCAGCCTCATTGCGTTCCATGATTGCCAAAATGATTGTTTGAGCAATGTCTTCATTACAGGAACCAACATGGACTAGCCCCAATGTAATGGCAGAAAATACCAGGACCTCAAGTGGTGATTTTGAATCTCCAAGAATGTTAGTTAGGCGAACTCTTAGCTGGACTTGCAAAGAAAAGATCAGCACGGAAAACAATGATAATCTTCTAAGTTGGAAAATGGAAGATGTTACCTCATCTTTGTTCGAACCAGCATATGCAATACCAAGGCCCAAAATTGCCCCAATTTTGATGATCATGTCATCTTTCTCAATGAAATCTCCCAGGAGGGCCAATGCCTGAAGAGAGTGATGCCACCACATAAGAACCAAATGCTAAGGTAGCAATATTTGGCACGCTTGAGGCCGAATCAATCCCACCCAAACAAAAAATTGGCATCGGGTTACACAAATTATTGTTCATGTTTGGGTAATAGATTATTTGACCAACATATTAATGGGATGAGTTATGGTCAAACAAATTGGGTTTGTTTGGACTCATCTTGACCCAAGATAGACAACATGGTTTAAGGATATTTTATGCTAAAATCAGGTTCGTAGGGTAGTCCCAATTTCTAACCCATTTACAGATAGGATTTTAGGGCTTGTTTGGTTGGAGGATAAATTTGGATAAGAAAAGAGAAAATATTTTATTTTATAGAGTTAATGGGAAAAAAATTATTTTAATATTAAGAGGTGTGTAAGATGTGAAATAAAGTTGATTTTAAGGTTAGAATTTGTGTTGGATGTGAAATAAAGTTAATTTTTAAAGTTGAAATTTGTGTTGGATGTGAAATAAGGTTATTAAAATCTATAATAAATTTAAAATATTATTAAAAAAATATTTTGCCTATTTTTGGGTAATTGCCAAACATGCCCTCAGATGGCCTAATCTGACCTCCCGACACATTTGAAACTCAAACTAAATGCAAGTGCTTCCAAAGAGTATACATGTTTATAAGGTTCATATAAGTTAACTACTCACAGGATCACAATCATTCCTGATTCCGCAGTTGACAATGCCAACACCAAGAAGAGCCCCAGCTACAACATGATTGTCATTGCTGTGCAGATACTTATCAATTTGAGATAGACCAGAGTCAACATCCCACAATAAAATCATACCCTGAAATAAAAATATAAATTTTGAGAATGTTTTTTTTGTTTTGTTTGTTTGATCGGGAACTTCGAGAAAGTTTTAAATGCATTATATGTGTTCTACAGGATGTAATAATACCAGACTTGCAGCAGCGCTAGCCTTTCCATGTTCCTTATTTTTGAAAAGCCAACTACCAGAAGAACCTCCACTTGAGGACTCGGATAGAACAGTCATTAACTTATCCTGCAGAAAAGAAATGAAAAAACTGTATATAGAAGAAATATAAGTACCCACCAAAACTAAAGTTTATATATTACTTACCTGGCCAAACCCTGCATTGACAAAAGCATTCACAAAAGTGGCAGCCAGATTCTGCCTGGCTGAATCCAGGCTGGAACTTGCACTTGCTCGACCATCAACCAGATGCGCCTTTTTTGTAAAAGAAAGTAAAAAATCAATAAGTTTCGTCTAAACCATTTTGAACATAAATGTTTACAACCATCAATAAGCTATGTGCAGTTGACATTTTTTGTACTGTTAGTCACATAGATAATTTTCCATGAAAGGTAGTCAAATAATATGTTCATTAAATATTCCTACAACCAAAGAACATACTTTATCTTAGATCCTGAATCTAGCCTTGAACAAAAAGTTGAGGAATCATGCAAATTGTTTGAAGAAAGCACATGACCTTGAAAGGAAAACATAGAATTTAGTAATATACTTGAAAGGAAAAAAGAACATATACTCTCGAATAAATTATGTACTCAGCATACAAAAAATTAAAGGACAGATATGAGTTCATGAAATAAATCCATTTAACAGAACTGTAAACCAAGCCTTCAGAGAAGCCTCAGCAATTTGAAAAGCTTCATGAACTATAACACACTGCAATATCCAGCATTTCAGACTACTCAAGCAGGTTGCAATGACAGAACCTTCATCTGATTTGATACAATGACCAGCTGTAACATCTTATACTGCAGACCAGCGAACTATTACTGAGGGAAAATTATGAACAGCATACCTTATAGATATCCTCGGGAGATTTAGGTTCCATGACCTCTATATCACGAGCAAGAGTGAGATATCCTTCACTTAATTTCGCATTGTTTGCTATATCCTGCAAGATTTCTCTTTCCTCTTCATCTGGAACCCATTCTTCATCTAGCTCCAAAGCTAGACCCTGATTATTTCAACCACGTGTAACAAGAATTAAAAAGACATTAAAAGAAGAACAAAATCAAGAGACGATGATTAAAAATCTAGAAATACAAGCAACCAAAAGACATATCTAGCGAAGCGTTGGCATGAACACTAAAATAAGGAAATCTATTCAAATAAAAAAAAATACAAATAATGAAATCTATGCTCCATGACATTATAAACACAACTAAATAGTTCAAAATAGTATCAACAGTTAAAATGACGGGAGATTTACAAAGAGAGCACCATTTTAAAGTTGTTGATTTACGTATTATACATTTTAAAATACATATTTACATGGCTTTGACGTCACACTTGAGATATTACATGGAGGTCACTCCAGTTAAGAACCATTTACTAATTTGAAATATTCATTTACCATTATATCTCTAAAAATGCATGAAGTTTACTTTTTGTGCCATAATGTTGTCTATAACGACAAAAGATTTTGTTGCCCTTCCCTACTCCACCTTCACAACACCTCCATTCGTTGCTCGATATAATCACTATTTTAAAACATTCACAATCATTGACCTATGTTGACCAAGCATCGACAGGCCAACAACTAGTGAAGCACAATAGAAAGAAGGTTGGGTGTTTCATGGCCCAACTAGAGCTAGGGAAGAACCCTAAAGGCAGCAAGGAAAGGGTTGGGAACTCAGGGCAAGTTTTGGCCCTCCCAGTAAAGTGAAGCAAGCTTGCAGGAGACCTTGATAAAATGACTCCAACCCTAGATTGGTTGCCATGGAGGAAGACAACGTCAAGAAGCCCACTAGATGGGAGACACTGCACGAACAAGTAGAAGCTACTACACCTTCGTCACTAGCTTCTGAAGAATCTACACTAGATAAAATTGAGATGGAAAATGAAGATTTGGAAGTGGAGGTGGATGAATATACTCTAACAGAACTATAATTCAAGGAAAAGACAGAGGGGCCATAGTAAACCCCAATGTAGCAAGTAAGGAGGATACTTCTGACAAGGCTAAGCTGAAACTTTCACCCAACACCAACTGCACTTCTATGGAGGAGGAGAAGACAACAGCCGCAAATGCAAATCTCAAAGGTATGAAGGAGGTTCCAAAGTGGTCAATGGAAGTACATGGAATGATTTCTTAGCATCTTCAAGCAATCTTAAGGTGAGCAACAAATAGAAGTATAGAAATGATAAAATAGATAATAGAGATGCTTGTGATTATATGAATGCAAATGTGTTTCAAGTCGAGTGTGCTCAAGACCAATGAGCTTGCTCTTCTATAGGGATTTGGGCAAAATTGTCACAATTTGAATTCAACAATTACAACCCTTGCAGATGTTTTGGAAGAATGCACAAAAAAGTGTTCGAGGAAATGCTAATGTTTAGAGTAGATGACTTCAAGAAAATAGTGCAGCCCAACTTGGGGATAAATTATGCTAAGGCAAAAACAGATGGAGATTGAGGGAGGGGGGTGAGCAAAGCAAGTGTGTACTTATTCCTAGACCTTGCTAGGGTCGGCCATGAGGTAGATAAATGAGACCAAATTGGAAGATTGTTTGGAAGGAAAATCCTATTCCACATTATAATTTTGCAAGCTCAAAGGAAGAAGAAATAGGTGGAGAGCTTTCAAACAATGGACAAAGGCCATGGTTTTTAATAAATTTCTCAAGTGAACCTGTGTGGCTATGCGGTCCTTGGATGATTGCAGAGCAGAATGTGGGTTACGATTGCTAGAGACCATAGTTTAAGCCTTTTGTAAATATCGTAGCAGTTGTACCTTTATGGACATGGTTGCCTAGGCTAACATTGGAGTTTTGGGGACACAAGAACCTCACTGTCATAGCATCCAACACTGGAATTCCTCTGATGATTGACTGGAATGCTGCTAGAAGACAAACGGGACTTTACACATGTATCTGTGTTAAAGTGGATGCCAGGAAATCGTTTCAACCAAGTGTATGGATACAAGGATCAACAGGCACCTTCTATCAAAGGTTTGAAAACAAGGGCATTGTGTTTCAAGTGCAAAAGAGTGAACCCAAAGAATATCAATTGCCCCTTGAAGGCTAGACAGTAATGTCATTGTAACCTCAAGGAAAAGGGGGCATTCTACGAAGTAACCATGTAGATAGCATTCGAAATGGATGTAGGAATGAGTGTCCTAGCAAAACAAAAGTGATGTTCCAGCTGAAACCAGGCCACCTGAAGCAAGGAATTCTAAGGTTGGATTGCATGATGACGCAGTCCAACTGCAATCTGCATGTCAAAAGGCATGGGACAACTTAATGAGGCAACAGGTTCAGCTCAGCAGCAATTCAATAATTAGAGGCCTAAAACAATTCAGAATTTAGTCAACCAAAACGTGAGATGATAGCCAAAATAGAACAGTAGAGTTTTTTTTTTTGAAAATCAGCCTTCGCCTATAATGCATTAAAAAGTTAAAACTAGTACATCAAGTAGTACAAAAAGATCTATCACTTATAAGGATATCACAGAACTCGCTCAGAAAAGACATTCCCGTATCCCAAGCGATTCAGGTTCAGTTGCAACAAAATAGTGGGGAGGGGCAAATTCTTCTCACAATATATAGCACCTTTCTAGGGACAACAAGATGTTGACCTAGTCAATGACCAGCAACAGCCTGAGAAGGAGGCTGAAAACCTCTATTGCCAGCAAACTCTAGGAGGGCTAAAGGTGGCGCTATCTTGAGATACCTTTCACCAAGCACAAGACATATTAGGGACAAAAATCATTCATTTGAGAATAGGAGAGACGATTCCTAGATATAGAAGTTGATTTGCATGAGAGGAGAGATAGTGCAAGGAAACATCATTAAGTTGGTTCACGAAGGTAGATTAATATTTCATATAAGACCACTGATTATTTTACTATCCATTTAGCTCTTTGGCCAACTTTCGTCAATATGCAGAGAGAGGAGATACCTACCTATGTAAAGATCATTCAAGATGATATGTGGGATAGGGGAAAAATTAAACAATTATTTGGAGTTGAGATGGAGCAGAGAATAGTCTCAATTTGCAAGGCAAGCCACTTGGGGAGAGAAACTTTAGAGTGGACTAATTTGAAAAAAAAAAAGGTTCCACAACAGCTTTGTTCTCCAAACTATTTTATGGGGGAAGTGAGATTTAATTGGGGGCATGGAATTGAGAGGTTCGATTACAACCAAGGACGAAGGCCTTTCTTTGGAGAATTTATAGAGATGTAGTTCCCATCATAGCATGGTTATTTCGAGGAGATGAATGACTTCAAACTTGCGCCCAAGGGGATGTGAGTTGAAGACAATCTGCAACATACATGTATGAAGTGCAAGATGTGCCAGTGAGGGAATTGCTTCAGCAGAAACATATTCTATTTCCATTAAAATTTTCCTTGCAAGATCAATTACGGATGATGCCCAAAGCTACCAGGCGCACAAATTGTGACATGAGACTTAGTTTGGAGGCAACTACCTTTTAATATTGTTGGAGAGCCATAAACTTCAAGGTTCATGATAGATTAGTTCCTGCACAAGAAGTTGTTGCGACCAATATGATGAGCTTTGTTGCGATAGACTTGAAACTAAGCAACCACTAGAATCCAATCCCACATCCGAGGCTACAAATATCTACTAGAGCCCGTTAGCCCCCACCCCCCTTCCTCTTGGTGCAATATAACTTTGATGGTCACCATAAGGAAATTGAGTTACAGAAATTGAATACATCATTAGAGACCATAAGGGAATGGTGTTCCAAGCAAGCAGGAAGAGACTGCTCACAAATTCAATGCCCACAATAAAGAAGTGAGCATTACAGGGGTTTAAAGGCTGCAGCAAGAGCAACACAAAAGTTAAGCATGTTTGGCTAAAAGATGATTCATTAGGGTTCTCTAATTGATTTAACAACAGGGCCAGATCAAGATTTAGACTAGAACTCACCATACGAGGGACCACATTATGGATCTAATAACCTATATTCTCTCTTGTTATTATTCATGTAAACTTACATATATATCAAGAAACTTAAATAGTGCTAGCAACATTAGGAGATTATACTTAGGAGAGGGAAATGCCCCTCTCTAATGATTTTTGTACAATCCTCAAAAAGGATATGACCGAATGTACTAGTTTTACTTTAATTTAAACGCCTAAGCCACATTTCAAAACAATAGTCACTGATCACTGTTATTGTCGCTTATAGTTTACTCGAATTACACTAATTCCACTATCTAGTTTGAATAGCCTATTATGGCTCAGGGTGACATAACATTGGATAATGTAATATCCCAAGTTTTTAAGGCATTGTTTGCTTAGAGTATAATTTTGATATGTTTTAAATTTTCATGAGATAAAAAAAATACTTTAATGCTATATGTGAAATAAAAATATTTTGTTATTGAGAATTGTGTGAAATAAGATTTATTTTTTTATTGAAATATGCATTAGATATAAAATAAAATTAATTTTTAAGGTTGAAATTTGCGTATGACATGAACTAAAATTGATTTTTGATATTTAATTATAAGCATGATGTGAACTAAATAACAAGTATTGATAAAAGTATTTTTTGAATTTGAGGGTTTTTTGGCCCCAACCAAACAAGGCCTAAGTGTCATCATGTAAAAATAAATTTTAAAATGCTTAATATGTAAATAAATAACTTTAGGATGCTCGATATGCAAATCTCTCGAAAAGAAAACTTTTATGAAGAATTCAAAAACCATGAGCATCCTAACTTTTCAACATGTGCTTACTTACATGATGAGCACAAATATAAGAAAATTGCTTCTTCAATAAGAGATCAGTTGTAGAAGTGTATATCTGCTTCACATACTGCATAATAGGAAACAGAGCATAATAAGAACAAGTAGAAAGGAACTAAGCTCTAGCATCACCTATTGGAGCAAGAAATAGCAAATGAATGTGTAGGTATACAACTAGACCTGGATGTTATCCAGAAGAAGTGCAATACGAAGAGCACTGGCAAGATCTTCAAACTTCATATATATTGTATATGCTGTGTCAAGTGCCAAAATGTCATCCGGACTTGGGAGATAACTACAAGGTTAACCAAGTCAAAGTTACACTCTTTTACCAAAAGAACGCCAATCAAAATAAATACCTTTGGGTAGATAAAGCACATTTCTAAGGATAAAATTCTCACGTATCCATGATCAATGGATATATAGTTATTTGGTTAGCCGTAGGGTCACAGTCACGATATAAACCAATAAGCTATATTTTCCAAATTGATTAGCAATGATAAAGCATACAGGATGTCCAACAAATGCTGGTGACAGGAAAAATTATTGAGAAATTACGGGACTAGTGTTATTTTTAGCAAAATTAATTTTCAAAGAAGGTCTCCGTGACATAAACAGCAGAACTTAGCTAGATATCCTGGATAACAGTGGAGTTCCGAAATGATAACTTGTCCTAAATTCCAGCATAAATCATTGTGTTTATTGTGATAAAAATGGTTTTATTTATTTATGTGAAAATTTGAATTAAAAAATGATGTTCAAGAACAGAGTCATAATCTTCAAGAGACACAATCAAGTAAACCATAAGCAACCAAAGAGTTAATAGAGCTCCAAAAACTGCAGTCAATGAGACCTGAAGTTAAGAACAATAAAAGAAAGTTGAGTAAGCAGGTCATTTAGCGAACCAACCTCGAAGAACTGGTAAGATACAAGCAGGTCCTCTTGTAATTAGTAGAATCTACATGTTCAACCAGTAGATCAAGGTCTTCCACCTGAATCCATAAAAGGTAAATGCTAAGAACACAGAAATAATGAAAAGGGTGTGAACTAGGAGTTATACCTCCATAAGAAGATCCACAGCTTCTGGTTCAGCATTGTGCTACGCCAATTAAAAAAGAAGGATTTAAGGGGACAAATTGTCAATCAATCTTAACAACCAGTTTCAGGAGAGATTTACATGAAGCTTACCTTCATGTGAAAAGAAACTATTTGTTGAACAAGCTCCATAAGAGCATCCATTGGCATGTCATCATACTGCATCAAGAAGAGGAAGCAATAAGAATTCCATTCATCCAAACATAACTTGAATGGGAGGCATACAAGTTCTAAAAGTACAAGAACTTTTGATTAATGATACAATTTCAAGGAGTCACAACAAGAGAGACAACATGTCAATTTGTCTTACCAACTACAAAGTAAAAACAAAATAAATTTCAGGTTGAGGCATTAAAGAGGTATGACATAAAAGAAAAAATAATCTTATTTACCTATTGATAATGATACGAAACCGGTAACATCGAGAACAAAACATAAGCAAACACAAAAACTTTAATGAGGTTCACCCCAACTAAGGGTACGTCCTAGGCAATGGCAGAGAAATTCACTATGATGAACAGTTCAGAATCATAAAGGGAGAAGAGAAAGAGCTGTCCAAAACAAATGCATAGTGTAGCACCAATGGCCTACCTACAGCTCAGACTGAGTTGATGAATGGTAACATTAGAGGGCATAGAATTCAAAGCATCTTAACAAATAATATTCTGAAAGGCCATGAATCACTTGATGTTTGTTATTAGAAGCAATTTTTAGATAAATACAAAGAATTGCATAACTGTAGAGGCACTATTTGTTGCACCCTCACCAAGCAACTACAAACAAATCATACATTTAAATTTAAGTTGAAAACAAAAATTGTAAAGTGTACGTGACAAGTTACAATGCTGGTAAATACCCAAGATAAAGTAGGCAAGTAGTCACTTGCCATTAATGTTAAGGACTGAATTAGGAAAATTAAATAAGCTAATGAAACTACTTGAAGGTATGTCAGTCTCTTGGGTCTCCAAGACCAAACAAAAGCACTTCACTTAAATAGCTTATATTCTTGCTCAATTAAACACTTTATATTCCATCCTCAATGCTCTCTACATCTTTCATTTATAGTTACTAGATATTAAATCTTCAGCATGTAACCTATCTTTATTTGTTCCTTTGCCACTCTCATGCAAGATTACCCTTTTATATAAATCTGACTCATCTCTAGCTCCTTACATTCTTCAATCTAATCCACAAAACAATTCTTTGCGCAATCTTAATCCCAAAAATGTTAGTTCTAAATATCAAACGACTTTTTCATAATTAATGTTTGATGGATTAGCACGATTCTGAAAAGCTAATGCCCCAAAGAGTAATAAGTTCTTCAGTAATACATTCTAGTTTCAAATCTTTCTTGGTCTTTCTCTCTCATGGAACTTTTGATGATAACATAACTACATGTTTTCTATATATATCCCCACCATACATTTTTTTATTATTAATAAACCTGACTTGGTACTAACCTCAAAAATGACAGAGGGCAAAGAAAGATTTGATGTAGATCTAATCTAGAAATGAGAACTTTCATAAAACCTATTACATCAGAAAGAAACCATGCCAATGAATGGCTCAATTAAAATCATCCACAATCTCTACAAGGAACCCATTGAGTAAACTCAATAAAGAAAATCTTGCAAGCAATCATCAACTGATATTTTTGAAATATTTGATAAATAGCAATAACAAAGCTTACATAAAGTCTAATCTCAACCCTAACAAATCTAGGCTCTTGAAATAACCTAATTTTGAGCTTTCATACAAAAGAAACAAAATTGTCAAACCGAATAATAATCAGTCAAGTCATATGAAAAAACAATTGCCACCATAACATCATGAATATTGCTGCAACATCACTTTGATTAGTAAAAAATTGTGTACTTATATCTTCACCATCATCTTCCTGCTCTCTAAAACTATAAGCAGTTTAGACAAGAACCGCATAATGATAAATAAAACTAACAATAAAAAGCTACATAAATGACGCAAAAAAGTGGAAAAATCAAAGATATCTCCCAACTCCCAGCCATTAAGCATAAAAAAAAAATTAGGCAAACCTGGCGTTTTGCAAACTCTTGTGAAATTTCTCCAGCAAGATTCCTGAAAACAAATTTAAGAATTGAAAACATGAAAGTAAAATTATAATACTGCAATATAAAACAACACGGCCTTAATCCAAGTTAGCTGAGGTCAAAGACTTTTCTTCTCCATTTAATAAAACGATACAGCAATACAACACCATCAATACAACACCATCAATATAATTATATACATGAGACAAGAAGAATGTAAATCATCACTTATAAAATCATCATTAAATTAAAAACAATAGATACGAACAAGTATTACACATGAGATATGGAAGGGAGAGGAAACAGATCCAATTAAGAGATCATAAGAGACCTGGAATTTGACCAGCTACATGGTTTTAGATTGAACTTTCAATGTGGTGCATCACGTAGCTAACATGTTAAGAGTTGGCTACAAATGATGAGGAACCTCAACCATTGTTCAAAAGGACTTGGAATAAACACTAGAAAAAACTATTTTATCAGGTTAAACTCCTAAAGAGCATATAGAGAATGGCTTATGACTGATTTCTACATGCATTTAGAATCTGCCAAACTGGTAGGCATACTAACACTTGCTAATTTAAACAATAGGAAAAAGATTTGGGAGATTTTCATACAAGACATGAAATTCTATTTCATGTTTCACTCAAATTCTTTGAAAATTACACATTTCACACCCAATTTCAAAATTAAATTCCTTTTCAGCTCTCTCAAAGTAATTTTTGATTATGTTATGCATAATACACCTTGAACCTTTTTTTATATCAAAATACACTATGAACTTAGTCTAGTGAGATGTAAACCTTTAAATATTTATGTGATAAAGTTGAAAAGAAATGTGAATTTGAGCGAATTTGAGTGAAACACATAATATTACAAGGAATTGGCTGTAATATACGTAATTTTTTAAGTATTTAGATGAAACACATAATTTCGACAGAATTCTACGTAATGTAAATCCCCCAAAAAGGTTTTCTCTATTTCAATATTCTAAAAATTCTAAAGAACCAACATAAGATTTAAGAGAAAAAAATTTAAAAGTTTCTTGTTCCTTCGTTGTGGAGCCAAATACTAAAAGACTGTACTTTAGGAGTTTAAATGGGTAAAGCTCATAGTACTCCTTGACTAATGTCACTTCCATATGTAAATAGGATATGAAAGGAAAAACCTATAGGCCCTGTTTGACGCGAGGACCACAATCAGAACAAAAGTAGTACTAATTTAAAAAACAATGATAATAACAATAAATAAATTTTTTTAATCATTCTACAAAAATTCTAATATAAGAAAATATTATTTCTAGGATGTGAAATAAAGTTGACATTTTTTTTGAAAATCATTGAGTATGTGAAATAAAATAATATTTTCTTATATTAGAATTTGTGTAGAATGATTAAAAAAATTTATTTATTGTTATTATTATTGTTTTTTAAATTAGTACTACTTTAGTCCTCGTGCTAAATAGAGCCATAGTTGCACTTTTAGATAATATATTCTAAAGAACGACAATACAAATATGAAGAGCATAAACTTAAATATTACAACATTTATACATGGGAAGCAATCAGAATGTCGTGAATAGAAAATCCGGCTCTTGTTAACTCCATAAGCAGAAATTTGGATTAGTTAATACTGTGATCATAATAAACGTAAAATGAAAGCATCTGATAGTTTATCTAGATATTGTGTAGGTTAATTTTTTTGAGGATGAACAAGGATGCAAAGATTATTTGTGAAAAATTCTGAAGTGATCAAGCTTGAAGGTGGACTCTTCGAGGCTGTAATCCCAAAGGTCCACTCCATCAAGTTAGGTCTAGAATTTCTTATTTCTTTCATTATAACCAATGTGTCAACAGTTGGGAAAAATATGTTTTGACTCAAGTTTTAAGTTTCCTAAATTTTTTGGTTATCATAGCGTTTTCAAAATAGTGGCTTCAAACACTTGTAGACTTATGAAACGGGTCCCGAATCAACCTCAAGTGATTTGAGATCCGATTCCTAATTTGCAGACACATTATGAATCAACATTTGGGAAAATTTAGCTCAACTTTGAAAAACAAATTTTTATGTTGCAGTATTTTTCTTGTTACAAGTAAATTTTCAAAAGTTCGAAATTTTATTTTCTAAAATCACTGTTTTGAACACCAAAATTAAAACCCCTCAGAGATGGCCCAGGAAAAAACTTCAAGTTTCTCTATTGGACCACACTATAATTATGGTTACTAGGAGACCATCCCTACAATAAGTCAGAATTAAGAAAAAAAACAGAAAAATAGTTTGTTTGGCTTATTGTAAGGATGTTCAGTTTGATTTCTCTATTGAGGCACCGTAGTTACCATAGCCCTTAATCATAATTATGATGGCCAACCAAAGACGTGATTTATCTGTTGGAACCCACAACCTTTACGTCTTTGCTAACCATTATTGCAATTACTTTGTATTGTTATGGTCTTCAAATTGCAGTAATCATGGTCCAGTTCACCATCATTACTATCGGTGAAATCTGCATCTAATGACTAATTCTTTCCCCTCAACAACTAGTTAATTCTTTTGGACTTTTGTAGTCAATGATTGGTTGATTTGGATTGCTAGCATGGGGAATATCAGTTATAAATACCCCACCAAATCAATCTTAAAACTCTCTTGATGGCTCTTACATTTGAACAACTCTCTCTCTCTCTCCTCAAGCTTTCTTGAAATTTCACTTTCAACTTAAGCCAACCCTCTCCTTTCCAAACTCTAGTGCTCCTCTTGTATCATCTTCAACAAAGGTTGGACTAGCTCCAAATTGTACTCTACTTGTAGCTCTTGACGTGGCAAAGGTGTGGCCAAAGGTGTGCTTGCTTTGAGCCTTGTAGGAGAGATTATAAAGGCCTCGCTTACCCTGTGCAAAGGAGGTATCGTAAGCAATTCAATTGCAAAAGGTGGCTTTAGGGCATAATTCAAGAGAAAGGAGCTTGGGGAGTGAACAAAGAAAATGAATGCTGCCAAACCACCATGAATTGGTTTAAGAATTCATTACTCTTTTATTTCATTCTCTTAACTTATTGGACAAATCGATCTCTCTTCTTGCAATCTTGTGAGTTTATTTTAACTATAATCTCTTCTCTCATTAAGGGGAAAATTTTAAGGAACCACTAATAAAATTATTTTATGTTTGAACTACCCAATCAACCCCTATCTTGTATTGTGCCTTATTTAAGGCTTTTGACTTCAAAAAATCATGACAACCAGAGGAGAGAGAGAGAGAGAGAGAGAGAGTGAGAAAGAGGAAGTGGTTATAAAGTCTCCGATTCAGTAAAATTATTTAAAATGCCTTAGATTATGTAAACACAACTTTAAAGGGTTAAAGGGGAACTTACTTCTTTATGTTTCCTAACAAACAGGCCGATTTTCATGGCCAATACAGACATCTTCTTATAAAATAAAGCTCTGATATGTCAGAAAACAGAACAAACAACTTACCTTACATACTCATGCCCCCAAGAACCAATATCACTCTCCGAACCCAATAATCTGTACTTCAAACTCTCCTGAAAAGGTGATAGGTGGAGCATTAGGACATCTATTAGCCCACACTAACTACAATAATTTACAAAAGAGAAAGAAACTTGCTGAACAATTTAACCATGTATGGTTTGTATCAATAAAAAGCCATAATTCCGATTGCAATTCCATTCCCACTACTCAGTACTATAACACCTTATTTTTTACAATTTCATTGACACAGCCCACGTAAATGCTTCATCACCTTCACCAGATTATCGAAAAAGGTTATGGAGTTGGGAAAGGATAACATTATAAAGAATTTCCATTAGGATGAGTTCCTACAAATAGAGTAGAATTTTTTCTTATCATTTTTAAGGAAAAACTACAAAGAAGCAATCTAATGCTCACTTTTTCTTCACCAAAAAAATAAATTTACCCACCTACAAATGTCATAACTTCTTTAAATGCATTAGATTTTGATTGTAATTCAACTTTAAATTTCAACATCCTTACAACATGATAATGATATAGGCAATTGTGATGATAGCCAACAGCAAGTCGGACTCTGTTAAGTAGAGACTCCTCAAATGATTTCCCATGACTTGGCAACTTGACCATTACTGGGATGTCAACAAATTAGTAAGAACAGCTTTCTTATGACAGTTGAAGCTAACCAACAGTAATTGAAAAGTTACAGAGGAACTTATTTAACATTAACATGATAACAAGATATCCAATTGTATTGATGTGTTACAACTGGACAACCAGCAAGACATGATCTTAATGGTATTCATGCTGTCATTGATCATTAAAGATAAACACCTTGTACATTACTAACTACAAACGACAATGACAAGAGATACAGATTACATATATAACCGGTGATCACATGACAAACAACAATATTATAATCTCAATTGTTTGGTGTTACCTTTAGAACACAAAAAAATATCAGAACATTTAAAAAGAAGAGTGGGCTACATATTCATGGATAACCTAATTGAAAACCATTAACCAAATGAATAACTGAAACGATTATCACCAGGCTGAATTAGCTATTGTACAAATTTATAATGAAAAGGAAAGAATTCACAGATGGTGGTGACAATATAAGTAGTCCTACCTTATCTCCTTCGGTAGACATGGTCAGCGCCAATACTGACAGTATATCTGCAAGGTACTTCTGCATACAAAAATTCAACGAGCAATGACCACATTATCAACAACATCAAATATCCATGCAAGACGAGTACAGCACCTTCAGATCAGATTCAGGCATAGTTTCAAAGTAAGCCTTCAATTTCCCATAATGTGGACGAAGAAACTTTAAAGGCTTGGGAACTGAAGTCATTGAGCTTGTTGCTGAACGAATTTCTTGTCTAAAAATAAAATACAGATATTAAACAAAAAAATGTCAGTTAGTAAAAGAAACATCAACAAATGAACAATAATACAAGAAACTATTGATACAACAAAAAATAAATTTTTTTATGCCACAAATATATTATAAACCCAAGGGGTTCTATTAGGGTTCCCCTAAACGAGTACCGCATGCTCTCTAAAGCAAGCTTTTGAACACCAGGATCAGCATCCTCTACGCGCTCGACGTACAGCTCCAGTTGCTGCTTCAGAGCCAAGTCCTCGTCCGACTACAAAATTAACAACAACCTCTATGATAGAATCGCAAGAGCAAGAAGAAGAAAAAAACGAATTTTACTTGCGTTCGGCAAGGAAGAAACGCAAATTGATGCTCGAGAAACAGGGAAAGGGTCAGTGGATGGAATCACCAGATCTTCTTCTTTTTTTTCGTCCTTCCTCTTCTTCAAGTCCTTAGATGCGGCTTTCGAAGCCTGCTCCGGCGCCGTCGAGCTGCTTGGATTCTGATCGGCGGCCATGGTTCGGCACGAACCGAAGAGCAATACTGCGAAGAAGGAAAAAAGCGGAGGAGCACGAACCCACGGGACGGACAGAGGAGGAATGGCGACAAACCGCAAATAACCAGCCCGGACTACGCCTGCTTTCTTTCAGGCTTTTAGGGCAGGGCCGGCTGGCAATGAGCCAGAATTCCTACATCTTTTGGGGAGTGAACTCAAACTCCACTTGAAATTACACATTTTAGATTTAAAATCGGTTTAAAATTATTATTTTTTTTTTCAAATTTGAGTTAACTCGATTTGATATTACTCATTTTAATTCAACACAAAATTAAAGAAAATTTTAAACTCATGATCTCTTCGTTCTCACATATATACTAAACTCAAGTCACTTTGATTTAAATTTTACTTTAAAAAATAGAAATCTGAAGTGTACACGAAATCACATGTTTTTATTTTATTGAAATTGACTTAAGTGACATTTTAGTTCAGTGTTATTTTCATGTTATATTATAAATAATTAGAAAAACTGATTATTTAGTTTAATAGTACGTATAGTTTTTTTTTTAATTTATTAAACTATTTTTAAAAATAATTTTTAAATATCATAGTATTTAAATAATATAAAATAATTAAATATAAATAAGTGTTAATATATGTTATTTAAATATAAATGCATAAAAATTATATAAATAGAGATACTGCGTCAAACAAAGAATTTAGAACTTTAAGGCTCTGTTTAGTGCGAGGACCAAAATAGTACTAATTTAAAAAATAATAATAATAATAAATAAATAAATTATTTTAATTATTCTATACAATTTTTAATATAAAAAATAATATTTTACTTCACATACTCAATAATTTTTAATAAAAATATAAACTTTATTTCACATCTTAGATCAAAATACTCGATTTGAATATTTTGGTGTAGAATGTGAAATAAAGTTGATATTTTTATTTTAAATTATTGAGTATATAAAGTTAAATAATATTTTTTATATTTGAATTTGTGTAGAATGATTTAAAAAAATTATTTATTATTATTATTGTTTTTTAAATTAGTACTATTTTGGTTCTGTTTTGATCCTCGCGCCAAACAGGGCCTAAAATAAAAGACTAGGGTGAAGCTTCATATGTGATTGAATAGAAATATTTTGTAATAGATCACAAGAAATATTAAAATTATCACAGGAAGCTTATGTTAATAAAGTTCTTAAAAGATTCAATATGAGGAATTTTCATCTGATATTATTCCCATTCAAAAATATGACAAATTAAGCCTTATACAATGTCTTAAAAATAATATTAAAATGAAAACTACGAAGTTAATTTCATATGCTTTAGTTCTTGGTAGCATTATGCATTTGAAGACATATACCTATTTGGCGCGAGGACCAAAACAGGACCAAAATAGTACTAATTTAAAAAATAATAATAATAATAATAAATAAATTTTTTACATCATTTTACACAAATTCAAATATAAAAAATATTATTTTACTTTACATACTCAATAATTTAAAATAAAAATATCAATTTTATTTCACATTTTAGATCAAAATATTAAAATCGAGTATTTTGATCTAAGATGTAAAATAAACTTTATATTTTTATTAAAAATTATTGAGTATGTGAAGTAAAAAATATTATTTTTTATATTAAATTTTGTGTAAAATAATTAAAATAATTTATTTATTTATTATTATTATTTTTTTTTTAAATTAGTATTAGATCATATATTAGCTTTGCGGTCAGTATCAGCGGCGGATCCAGCGTTTAACAAGGGGAATTGCACCCCCTAAATTCTTTTTAATTTATATATATATATATATATATATATTTTTTTTTTTTACAAATTTATTATATAAGATAAATTGCATTTAGGCACTTGAGGTAAAATGAGCATTGCAAATTAATTTTAAATTTTTTAAAACCTTAATATTAATCTATGAAATTGCAAAAAACTCTACTGTTTTGATCTCAATTAAAATTTAATTATCATTTTTTTGTAAATATATTGTACAATTAATCTTATTTGTTAATTTTATTATTTTTTAGAATATAATTTAAAAATATTAATATTAATATTTTTATTTTTTATTTTTAATGTATAGAAATAAAGAAATAAGAGAAATTAAATTTTAAAAAAATGAAAAAAGAGTGTAATAGAACTTTGAAATATGTGAATGGTTTAAGTAGTAAAAAATAACCAAATTTCATATTTTTAATCAAAAAATAGTGAAAATAATGATATTTTAAAACAGGACCAAAATTACAGTGCCTTTACAATCTCAAGACCCAAATGAAGTTTTTAAAAATTTGAATCAATTTGCAATACTCTTCTAATCTCGGAAGCTTAGATACAATTTACCCTATTATTTATAATGCAATATAATAATAGTTTTAATTAACTAATTATTAATTATGTATGTTATTCATTATCGCATTGTATTGTCTTACTACTATTCTTTAGCCACTTGAGTCGGCTCTTCCCTAAAGTGAAATTTTAGTCATCACTAGTGGATTCAAGTTGAGCCGGCCCTTCATCGATTCTCATTGATTTTCGCATCGCTAGTAGTTGATTTACGTCGCCTCCATCATTAGGCTCCCGCTGATCAACGTTTCCTCTATCTAGCCTTCTTTATCGAGTCGGAGTCTCATCCAACGATCTTTGTTCAGCCTTCTGCTTCAAACTGATCTCTTGCACCTCCCGTTCCTCCTTCCCGTAATTGTCGGCCACTCATGACCCCCCTGGTCCGAGATCGTGGCTCCGCTACTGGTCAGTATGCTAGGTAAGTATCAAAGTGATTTTGGAATGGAGTATTGAAAAACTGCAAAGAAATTGCTGGGTACCTACAAAGAATAAAAAATTATATGTTCACTTGTAGAAGGTCAAACTACTTAAAGGTAACCGGCTACTCAGATTCAGAATTTACTGAATGCGTTGATAACAGAAAGTCTATTTTTTGCTTTATATTTTTATTAGTATTGGGAGTCATTTTATGGAAAAATGCTAAAAAATCTATTATCGTTGCATTCACAATAAAAGCTAAATTTGTGGCATGTTTTGAAGCCACAATTCAAGCTTTATGGCAGCGAAATTTTAATAGAATGGGACTTAGTTGTAATTATGATTAATATTTATGATAATAATTGACACTCTGAGCTCTATTAACTTATTTGTGATATTCATTATGTATTTATTTATTTATTATTATATTTGTGTACACATTATGAACTAATTAAAAAAATCTTGTTGAGACATAATCATATACCTATACTTATTTACCAAATATGGTAAATTATTGATGTTGTAATATATGGAAAGAAATATGTGGAAAATTAAATAATATACCTCCACCATAAGTTGTATTTTATAATTTATTATATTGTAATATTTATGATCATGAGCATTATATTTAAGATTTGTTCATATTATGCACGCTTAATATTTATATTATTAACATTATCAGGCCAAATGGGAGAATCTTAGATAATATCTTTTTAATATTTGAATTATCTATTTAAATTAATAAGTGAATAATTATTAAGATTTGAATATTATCATTAAAAAAATAGATAAATTTGTTAATATGATTTTATCCAAAAAAAAAAACTATTTATAATATAATTTGTGAAATTGATTAGTTCAAAGATCCCTAATTTCGACTCGATATTTGATTGAATTAAAATTTTCGCATTATGAAATTTCTAATAATATGACAGTTGAACAAAAATTTAGACTCAGGGGTTATTGTGATATTAATTCAAATTAGTTGAAGAAACTACTTGCTTAATTTAATAATATATATAATATTATTTAAAAGTAAATGATATCTAAATAACATGATTAGTGATAATAACAAAAAAATTAAATTAAATTAATTATTATTATTATTTAATGTAATATAAATATCTGAATAACATTCAACCAAATACCCACATTATTTGAAAATAATAAAACATAAAGATAAATCCATACTTTTATTATCCTACACAAGTTCAGACATATTTAATACATTTAGTACACTGGAATACATTCTATTCACTCAAAAATTAATGATAATACATGAACTATTTATCCACAGTCCTACGTTCTAAGATCACATACAAATGAGATTAAAAAAAAAAAAAAAAAACTGCACAAAATATTACATGTTCTGAATGAAAATAATTAAAAGAAGCTTGATAGCATCTCCAACAGCTGCAGGTGAGCCAGAATCTTAGCAATCACAGGCTTCAGAACTGGATCTCCTCTCTGGGCGGGGCCGAGATCAATGAGCACATTTCGAGCAGCTTCTCCATGCTTAATTCTGTGAGATTCAAGCCTGAAGAACCTCTCCATCATCCAGGCTGCCTTTTCCTGAGCTTTCGTCCCGCCGACCTTGAGAATTCGAATAACAGCCTGAATTCCTGATGCCTGCTCGATCGCATCGCTCCCTCTCTCCCAGATTTCGTCTTGCAGAAGAGTCGAGAGTGCATTCAAAACTGCTTCATCTGCTTCCCTCTCTTTCCCTTCCAATATTTGTATCAATGGAGGTAAAGCTCCTGATTTTACCAGGCAGAATGTGCTTTTGACGAGGCATTGGCCATTATGAACTTCACAGAGCTGCTCGGAGGAAGGAGGCAGGCAGAACCAGCGAGAAGACTTGGTCTTGCTCAGGGAGATGGTATTCAGAGATAGCTGAGCTAAAGAAGTGGCTGCTCTGGACTTGGCAAGTATGGAATTGCCTGATAATAGCTTCAAGAGACAAGGAATTATACCATGGGAAGCCGAAATTCTCTGCAGCTTCTTGTCAGAAGCAACCGTGAATCGAATTGCAACGGCAGCTATTCCATCGAGCAGCTGTCTTCTCGTCGAGTTTGTGTCATCTTCGACAGCTGAACCAGTTAGATTGACCAGGAGGGGGAGCAAATTCGCGTTCATGAGAATCTGAGTCACCTTCTTATCGCTTGCGGGGATGTTGCTTATTATGCTGATGACAGCAGCTTTTTCCATCTCTGAAGTCGATCTGGAGATTAAGTCTACCATAATACTGAGATAGGTTTCTCCAAACTGACCTGGAAGCTCTTCCGCGAAGTCTGCAGACAGGTTGAACAGTAAGCTCAGAACAGCAATCCTGATTTCAAGGTTTCCATCAACAAGGAAAGGCAATAGAAGCTGAATTGCTCCTTTTTCTTTCAGTTTAGCTCTAATCCTTTCAGAACCTGAATGACTAGAAATACTATTTAGAGCGTTTAAAATGTGAAACTGGATCTCTGGGCTGGATAGGTTGATGAGAGAGAGCATTTGCTGAGCTGCTCCTTTCCTGTTCAAGATAAATTCTGATTTGGCCAAGCTTGCTAGAACAGCTGCAGCTGGCACTCGCAGAGTCGTATGGACTGATGTCACCGAAAATAGAACCTGGAGGAGCGGCGAGATCATGCCTGAATTTATGAGGCGGTCGACGTTTTTACTGGAGGATGATAGATATTTTATTGCGTTTAAGGCAGAAAGCTTTGCCTCCATTTTACCAGTGGCAAACATTTTGACAAGGGGCTCTATTGAACCTTCTTCGCCAAGGGTGGCTTTCATTTCGTCTGTTAGCTCCATCCTTGAAATTGCTGATGCCATGAGAATTTTGTTCATGTCTGAACCTGCAGATTTGTGGTGAAAATTATCTTACAAGAATGGCAGCAAAATAACTTTGTTCCTGGCATCAAAAAATAAAAAATATGAACATAAAGCTTTGTTCCTAGTATTTCTAATATTTTGCTATTTAAGAGGGTACGACAGTTTCAGTTCTTAATTTTGGTAACATTTTTGAGGTCTTAGCACTTAATATACAGTTTGCAAACAAGTTTATTTTAAAACTTGTAAATTAATCTGAATCAAATGATACATCATACAACCAAAATGTCAGCAGTGAGCTCTCAAAATGTGTTGATCTTAATTTACATTCCGCAAGACAGACTTAAAAAAAAAAAGATTCATCCTAAAGAAACAACTCTCAGGATTTTTGGAGTTCAATAATACGAGGCTTCGCACAGGTGCAAACTCATGTAAAAAGAACTTCTGATTAAAGCAGTTATTGATAAACATAGTACTTTTACTGTATATTTAAAATGAATTGGCAGGGGATGAGACTATATCAATTACCTTCTTTCAGATAGTGCACTAAAGGTATGAAGTATCCAGCATCCGCCATGAGAAGCACATTCTGCATGTTGCTCGATAAAGCCGCTAACAACTTCCCTGCATCCTGAGAAGCAGAAAGATCGGCCCCATTATGCAATGAAACAACCATCATAATACAATCCTGGACTCTTCCAATCTTTTGCCTAACTTTAGGCATGTCAGATAAATGTACAAGCAGCCCAACTGCTTCCCTGCTCTCATCAGCATCCTTTGACAAAGACTTCACAATGCTAGATAAAGCCTCTGGAGTTGCCATCATTTCCTGCAAGCCAACAAGCATGTAATAAGCACAAGTTTGCTTCCTCAATCATGTCTATACTAACGAAACCTCCCAGAACCGCTCCCACAAGAAAATGGATACCCATCCGTATGTACATTTTATATAGAAGATTTATATACATGCCATAGAATATACACCATAGTGTTCTCAACAAACTCTTTTGAAAAAAATAATGTACAGTTTCTTTCAATTGAGGATAAACTTAGAGAAAGTCAGCTTAGATGGTTTGGACATATAAATCGTAGGCCGATTGAAGCTCCAGTTAGAAAAATTGAGTTATTGGATTTTGCCCATATTCAAAGAGGAAGAAGGAGACCAAAAAAGAAATGACAAGAAATTATAATAAGTGATCTTACTCACTTAGACCTAGATAAGAATTTATTAATTGATAAAGCACAACGATAACCAAGGATTCATGTAGCCGACCTCATTTAGTGGGATTAAAGCTTGGTTATTATTGTTGCTGTTGTAGTTTCCTTCAACATGTGAATGGTGTCATTGAAGTAAATATTCAAATTTATTGCGTGATGTATGTAGTTTATAAATCAATGGACAAAGAATTTTCCATCCTAACCAAGGGAAGAAGTAACTCAACAATAGTAACATAAGTTTCAAGATAGCATTGAAAGTGTGTAAAACGTAATATATGCAAGTTCTGTGCAATGTAAAAGTCAAGGATTTGTAGGTTAACATGAAATAGGTAAGTAACAGTAGTGTAAATGTAAATTTACCTGACAAATAAGATAGTTGATAAAGAAGATCTGGAGATGTTAGATTGACAGTACTGTGTGAATATGTAAATTGATCTTCTTCCATGAGTAAAAGCATCTAATCAAAATTACCTCTAATTGGTTAGAAGACATTATGACAAGAATTGCCGCTAACCTAGAGAAAGTGTAATATTTTGAAGAGACAATATCATAAACCCTCTAAATCTTTCTAAATATCATATTTACTCTCCTAAACTTAAAAATATCAAATCAAGTAGATCTTATAATCATCTAATCATTTCAAAGTAACCGCACCAACTTAGAGTTGCTATATTTTTAATAGCCCTTAACCCTAAACAATAAATTGTTAACCCTATCGCCTTGTTTGTTTTCTCTTTTAAAATTAACCTGATTTAATTTTAACCAGGCATATCACATCATACATAAAATTTAATATTAAAAATTAACTTTATTTCACATCTTACACACATTACTAAAATAATAACTAACTTATATCACATCCCTCACATATCCCAACATAATAACTAACTTTATATCACATCCCTCACACACCCCAACATAATAACTAACTTTACTTCACATCATTCACTACTTTCAATAAAAAAATATTTTTATTCAAGTTTAATTTTAACCTTATTAAACTTAACCTTACAAACAAACAGACCATATCCTAAATTTTAAACATAAAACCCTAAAGAACCTTAAATTCTAAACCTTAACCCTAAACCTTAGATCCTTTTGATTGTAAAGGATAACTTTAAGAAGTTAATGTTAGATGAGGATACTTTTTTTACTAATATGAAATTA
>KZ451951.1:2445138-2581705 GCA_002786265.1 Apostasia shenzhenica
GATTACGTCGCCGCTCCATCATTAAGCTCCCGCTGATACAGTTTCCTCTAGTCTAGCCTTCTTTATCGAGTCGGAGTCTCTCCAACGATCTTTGTTCATGCCCTTCTGCTTCAAACTGATCTCTTGCACCTCCCGTCTCCTTCCCGTAATTATCGGCCACTCATGCACCCCCTTGTCCCGAGATTCTGGTCTCCGCTACTTGGCTCAGTATGCTAGGTAAGTATATCAAAGTAATTTGGAAATGGAGTATTGAAAAACTGCCCAAAAAATGCTGCGCGCCTAGCCTACAAAGAATAAAAAATTATATGTTCACTCTTAGAAGGTCTCCAAACTAGTCTTAAAGGTAACCGGACTACTCAGATTCAGAATTTACTGAATGCGTTTGATAACAGAAAGTCTATTTTTTGCTTTATATTTTATTAGTATTGGGAGTCATTTTATGAAAAAATGCCTAAAAAATTTCTATTATCATGCATTCACAATAAAAGCCTAAATTTGTAACATGTTTGAAAAGCCACAATTCAAGCTTTTATCGCAGCGAAATTTTTAATAGAACTGAGACTTAGTTGTAATTATGATTAATATTTATGATAATAATTGACGCTCTGAGCTCTATAATTTATTTTGATATTCATTATGTATCTTCATTTTATTTTTATTATATTTGTGTTACACATTTATGGGCTTGTTTTGGTGGAGGATGAATGTGAGTAAGAAAAGAGAAAATAACTTTTATTTTATAGAGTTGATGTGGAATAAAAATTTATTTTAACTATTGGAGGTGTTGTAGGATGTGAAATAAAGTGATCAAGTTGGAATTTGTGTTGCGATGTGAAATAAAGTGATTTTAAGATTAGAATTTGTAGTTGGATGTTTGAAATAAAGTTATTAAAATTTATAATAAATTTAAAATATTATTAAAATATTTTTTGCCCATTTTTGTGGCTTCATGCCAAACAAAGCAACCCTATACTTATTTACCAAATATGCGGTATTAATATTACTGATGTTGTAATATGTGGAAAGAAATATGTGTGAAAATTAAATAATATCCTCCACCATAAGGTTGTATTTTCATAATTTATTATATATTGTAATATTTATGATCTATAGAGACCATATATATTAAGATTTGTTCATTATTTATGCACGCTTAAATTTATATTATTACACATTAATCGGGCCAAATGGCTGAGAATCTTAGATAATATCTTTTTTAATTTTTGAATTATCTATTTTAAATTAATAAGTGTAATAATATTAGATTTGAATATTTTATCATTAAAAAAATGGATAAATTTGTTAATATATTTTATCAAAAAAAATTATTTATTAATATAATTTGTGAAATTGAATTGAGTTCAAAGATCCCTAATTTCGGACTCGATATTATTTGACATTAAAGTTTTTCGCATTATAAAATTCTATAATTAATATGACAGTTGAACAAAAAATTAACTCAAGGCGGTTAATGTGATATTAATTCAAATTAGTTTGAAGAAAACCTACTTGTTTAATTTAATAATATTATATAATATTAATTTAAAAGTAAATGATATCTAAATAACATGATTAGTGATTAATAACAACAAAAAAATTAAATAAATTAATAATTATTATTATTTAAGCTATATAAATATCATGAATAACATTCAACACAAGATAACCCACATTATTTGAAAATAATAAAACTATAAAGATAAATCCATGACTTTTATTAATCCAACACAAGTTCAGCGACATATTTAACTACATTTAGTACACTTGGAATACATTCTATTCACTCAAAAATTCAATGATAATACATGAACTATTTATCCACAGCCTTACGTTCCTAAGATCACATGACCCAAATGAGATAAAAAAAAAAAAAAAACTGCCACAAAATATTACATTCTGAATGAAAATAATTAAAAGAAGCTTGATAGCATCTCCAACAGCTGCAGTGTGAGCCAGAATACTTAGCAATCACAGGCTTCAGAACTGGATCCCTCGCTGGTGCGCGGGCGCCGAGACAATGACCACATTTCGAGCAGCTTCTCCATGCTTTAATCTGTGAGATTCACAGCCTTGAAAACCTCTCATCATCCAGGCTGCTTTTTCCTGAGCTTTCGTCCCGCCGACCTTGCAGAATCTCGTAATAACAGCCTGAATTCCTGATGCCTGCCTCGCATCGCATCGCCTCCCTCTCTCCCAGATTTCGTCTTGCCAGAAGAGTCGAAAGTGCATTCAAAAACTGCTTCCATTCTGCTTCCCTGCTCTTCCCTTCCAATATTGTTATCAATGGAGGTTAAAGCTCCTGATTTTACCAGGCCAGAATGTGCTTTTGACGCAGGCATTGGCCATTAATAACTGTTCAACAGAGCTGCTCGCGAGGGAAGGAGGCAGGCAGAACCCAGCGAGAAGACTTGGTCTTTTCCAGGGAGATGTTGTATTCAAGAGATAGCTGAGCTAAAGAAGTGGCGCTCTGGACTTGGCAAGTATGGAATTGGCCTGATAATAGCTTCAAGCAACAAGCGAATTATACCATGGAAGCCGAAATTCTCTGCAGCTTTTTTCAGAAGCAACCGTGAATCGAATTGCAACGCAGCTATTCCATCGCAGCAGCTGTCTTCTCGTCGAGTTTGTGTCATTTTCGACAGCTGAACCAGTTAGATGACAGGAGAGGGAGCAAATTCGCGTTCATTGAGAATCTGAGCACCTTCTTATCGCTTGCGGGGAATGTTGCTTATTATGCTTGATGACAGCAGCTTTTTCCATCTCTGAAGTCGATCTGGAATTAAGACTACCCTAAACCACATAATACTGAGATAGTGTTTCCCAAAACTGACCTGGAAGCTCTCCGCGCAAGTCTGCAAGAACAGCTGAACGAGTAAGCTTCAGAAACAGCAATCCTGCGATTTCAAGGTATCTCCATCCAACAAGGAAGGCAAATAGAAGCTGGAATTGCTCCTTTTCTTTCAGTTTAGCTCTAATCCTTTCAAACCTGAATGACTAGAAAATACTATTTTTAGAGCACGGTTTTAAAATGTGAAACTAGGATCTCTGCGGCTTGGATAGGTTGATGAGAGAGAGCATTTGCTGAGCTGCTCCTTTCCTGTTCAAGATAATATTCTGATTTGGCCAAGCTGCTAGAACAGCTGCAGCTGGCACTCGCAGAGTCGTATGGCTGATGTCACCGAAAATAGAACCTGGAGGAGCGGCGAGATCATGCCTGAATTTATGAGGCGGTCGACGTTTTTACTGGAGGAGGATAGATATTTTATTGCGTTTAAGGCAGAAAGCTTTGCCTCCATTTTACCAGTGGCAAACATTTTGACAAGGGGCTCTATTGAACCTTCTTCGCCAAGGGTGGCTTTCATTTGGTCTGTTAGCTCCATCCTTGAAATTGCTGATGCCATGAGAATTTTGTTCATGTCTGAACCTGCAGATTTGTGTGAAAATTATCTTACAAGAATGGCAGCCAAAATAACTTTTGTTCCTGGCATCAAAAAATAAAAAAAATATAAACATAAAGCTTTGTTTCCTAAGTATTTCTAATATTTTGCTATTTAAGAGGGTACGATAGTTTTCAGTTCTTAATTTTTGGCTAACCATTTTTGAGATCGCTCTTAGCACTTAATATACAGGTTTTCAAACAATGTTTATTTTAAAACTTGTAAATAATCTGAATCAAATGATACATCATACAACCCAAAATGTTCAGCAGTTGAAGCTCTCAAAATGTGTTGAACTTAATTTACATTCCGCAAGACAGACTTAAAAAAAAAAGATTCATCCTAAAGAAACAAACTCTCAGGATTTTTGGAGGTTCAATAATACGAGGCTTCGCACAGCGTGCAAAACTCATTGTAAAAAGAAGATTAAAGCAGTTATTGATAAACATAGTACTTTTACTGTATATTTAAAATGAAATTGGCAGGGGATGAACTATATCAATTACCTTTCTTTCAGATAGTGCACTAAAGGTATGAAAGTATCCAGCATCCGCCATGAGAAGCACATTCTGCATGTTGCTCGATAAAGCCGCTAACAACTTCCCTGCATCCTGAGAAGCCAGAAAAGATCGGCCCCATTATGCAATGAAACCAACATCATAATACAACCCTGGACTCTTCCAATCTTTTTGCCTTAACTTTAGGCATGTCAGATAAATGTAGAAGCAGCCCAACTGCCTTCCCTGCTCTCAATCAGCATCCTTTGACAAAGACTTCACAATGCTAGATAAAGCCTCTGGAAGTTGCCATCATTTCCTGCAAGCCAACAAGCATGTAATAAGCACAAGTTGCTTCCTCAATCATGTCTATACTAACGCGAAAAACCTCCCAGAAACCGCTCCCACAAGAAAACGGATACCCACATCCGTATGGACACATTTTATATAGAAGTATTTTATACATTGCCATAGAATATACACCAAAGTGTTCTCAACAAAACTCTTTGAAAAAAATAATGTTACAGTTTCCTTCAATGAGGATAAACTTTAAAGAAAGTCGGCTTAGATGGTTTGGACATATAAATCGTAGGCCGATTGAAGCTCCAGTTAGAAAAATTGAGTATTATTAGATTTTGCCCATATTCAAAGAGGAAGAGGGGAGACCAAAGAAGAAATGACAAGAAATTATAATAAGTGATCTTACTCACTTAGATCCTAGATAAAATTTATTAATTAATAAAGCACAACGACAACAAAGGATTCATGTAGCCGACCTCATTTAGTGGGATTAAAGCTTGGTTATTACTTATTATTGTTGCTGTTGTAGTTTCCTTCAACATATGAATGGTGTCATTGAAGTAAATATTCAAATTTATTGGTGATGTATGTAGTTTATAAATCAATGGACAAAGAATTTTCCATCCTAGCCATAGGGAAGAAGTAACTCAACAATAGTAACATAAGTTTCAGATGAAGCATTGAAAGTGTGTAAAACGTAATATATGCAAGTTCTGTGCAATGTAAAAGTCAAGGATTTGTAGGTTAATATGAAATAGGTAAGTAACAGTAGTGTAAATGTAAATTTACTTGACAAATAAGATAAATTATCTGGAGATGTTAGATTGACAGTACTGTGTGAATATTTAAATTGATCTTCTTCCATGAGTAAAAGCATCTAATCAAAATTACCTCTAATTGGTTAGAAGACATTATGACAAGAATTGTCGCTAACTTAGAGAAAGTGTAATATTTTGAAGAGACAATATCATAAACCCTCTAAATCTTTCTAAATATCATATTTACTCTCCTAAACTTAAAAATATCAAATCAAGTAGATCTTTATAATCATCTAATCATTTCAAAGTACGCGCCACAACTTAGAGGTGCTATATTTTTAATAGCCCTTAACCCTAAACAATAAATTGTTAACCCTAGACCATATCCTAAATTTTAAACATAAAACCCTAAAGAACCTTAAATTCTAAACCTTAACCCTAAACCTTAGATCCTTTTGATTGTAAAGGATAACTTTAAGAAGTTAATGTTAGATGAGGATACTTTTTTTACTAATATGAAATTAAGCTAGTTCTTTTGTTGGATGTTTAAGGGATGTAAAATTAGTTAGCAATTATTCTGATTTGTGCGCAGTATGTGAAATAAAGTTAACTTTTTATTTTGAAATGTATATATCATGTTAAATATAATTAAATTTAATATTAAAATTTGCATATGATGTGACATGTCAGCTTTAACTTGGCCAAACAAACACGCCCTAAACCCTTGGGGTAAGACTAAGGGGTCCTTAGTTCGAAGCCACACCATCACAATTTCACATGGGTGGGAGAATATCACAATTTATTGGGGGTTTTTGATCAAGCCAAGACTTGGGCCCTGGCAATTCGGCCCTAGGTTCAGGCACGCTTTGAGCTTAGTAGGCTCGACGTGAGGCTAAATTGGAGGATCTAAGGAACTAGACTAGATCTCGTTGAAGGACATGGAAAGAAAACCCTAAAGCCTAGACCCTTTGATCAGGCTAGTGTAAATTTATTTTAAGTTAAAAATTAGTTAAAAATCAGCCACTTCCTAATTCGCAGGGGGGTTAGTTTGAAATAAATACAAGGTTAGAGAGATCTGGTCGATATATTTAAGATTAGAGAGGAAAATATGATATTTAGAACGATGTACCATTCCGTTTGACAATGTATTAGCTGGATTATAAAATAAAGTTTCCAATTTTTCCTGCTTCCTTCCCTAACATGTAAAGCTTCCATTCAAAAAAAGCAATCACAAGAAATATAATCCATCATTATCTTCTTTTTTTTTGAAATGATAATCCAACATTATCCATGATACAGAAGCTCATCAGAAAATTGCAGAGTCTAAAAGAAAAAAAGATTACCTTGTTGTCATCACTGATGGCAGCAAGCCTTCTCAACAACAAAATCATTCTCAATCTGCCACCATTTTTAGCGGAGCCCAATCGAATCACCAGAGCTTGAATCACAGCAGCCCTGTCTTCTCCTTGCATCGTTTCATGCCTAATAAAAAGCTCCAGTTCAGATAATGCCACAAAAAGCTCTTCATCCTCGCCTTTCTTCACCATCTGCACTAAATCCTCAACATCCCGCACAATCTCAGAATCCGTCTTCTTCGAAGCAAGCGGGGCAGCCATCATGTCCTTCTGGAGCTCGGCCATCGCCTCTTTCATCTCAGCCGAAGCATCCGCCCAGGAGAGGAGCAGGAGGCCAAGGCATCTGCCGACCTCGCGGACCGCCTCCTCGATCAGCGCGATGGCGGAATTCGACGGCCCGATGGGCTTCTTAACCAGGGAAAACGAGCGCTTGAGGACCTGGTGGAGGGAATCAAGCGATTTGCGGATGCCGAGCGGCGCGGGAGTGTCGCGCTGCTGGAGCTGGCGGAGAATGGGTTTAAGCCGCCCGAGGAGGGGAAAGGCCGGGGATAGGGCTCCGGCGGCGGCCTCGTCCACCGACTCGAGCGCGTCGGAGACCAGCGCCGAGAAGCTCCGAGCTCCGCCGGCTCCGGCGAAGGGAATCGTCGTTTTCATCCCGCATACAGAGAAAAGCAGTAGACGAGCAGTGGTCTTCCGGTTGGGAGAAGACTTCCATATTGTTCGAAGGAGAAAGCGGGAGGCAAACCAGGACTTGGTCAACCACGGTCAACCTCTAAAAAGACCAATTTGTTTACGAAATAAAATTAATTTTATATTAATATATATTTATATTTAAAATATATAAATTTTCATTTAGCTTCTCCAGCCATTCAATTATGTGCAATTTTTTTAAAATAAAAAATAATTTATAAATAATTTAATAGTCTTTTTATTATTTTCATTACATAGCTTAGCTATTTAAAAAATTATTAAAATACATATAAAATAATAATATTTTTAATTTATTTTATATTTTATTATACTATTTTGAATTGACCAATTGGGAGGTAAATATGACCAGAAGACCAAATATATGATAAAATTAATTTTTATTTTAATATAAAGAAACTGTTTAACCTAATAAATTGATAAATAGTGAACAATGCAGTGGATTAAAGTTATAATCTACTAAATGAGACTCATAGCCCATTAAGAAAAACACCTTGTTAATTAAAAAAATTAATAATATGATTATCTTTTCAAATAAATGTGCCAACTATCTCATTTAGCTTGAGGATTATTTTTAAATAAAAGAGAGGCAGAATATTTTATCTTATAATTTAGACGCGAAAATTTTTTTTTTTTATATTAAAAATGTGTGAGATATGAAATAAAATTAATTTATATTATAATTTATAATAAATATGAAATAAAGTTATTTTTTAAAATTAAAATTTATATTTGATGTGAAATAAAATTATATTAAATTTAAAATATTAATAAAATAATATATTTTCAAATAAAGTTGATTTGTAGTTGGTGGCCAAGGTAATTAAGTAATTAATTTTTCTAATGATATTTAAGCAAATTATGTGTTTTTAATAGTTTTTAATGTTTACACGATGTTAATTCTTCAAGAAACTTTATTTAAGATTAGAAACATAAGAGCTATCAATATGAATTCTTTGACTTTATACAAATATTTAAAGAATATTTCGAGAAATATATAATTATATAGGTTCAAAGTTTAAGCACTTCGTTCCTTTTGACTAAAACCAAAGAAGTAATTTTTAAAAACATTTCTCAAATATTTTCTTGTAAGCTTTTTTATCTTCCATTCTTGTTTTCGAAAAAAATAACAAAGCTATATTTGTTTCGTCTTTTGTAACATTTATTTGAAGCCAATTAAAAACTTTTTCACTCTTATATTATTCTCCATGTAAAAAAATTTTATGTAAAATTAGTGTCTAGTTTTCTTTCTATTTCGATGGTTTACCTTTATTTTTTATCTTGAAATTAATAAAAAAAAATATGTTTTTATTGTCAACATTTAAAAATATCATTCTAGAAAATCATGACTAATGCATTTTATTAATGAGAAAATTACATGTTCATAATTTGAATGTTCCATTATATATTTACTTCCACACCTACTATCAAAAAAAAAAAAAAAAAAGACTAGTTCAACATCTTAATTAAAAAAAATGAAGATTTAGGTGAAAATCTTGAGACTTTGAAGAGAATGGGATATTGTTTATGGGAAAATAATTTATAAGTCCATCTTTGATTTTGAAATTTCATTTAGTTTATTTTGCCAATATGTAAACATATGGCTTTATATATTCGTTCATCTAATTATTTTATTTCGATAACAATGATATCATAAGGCCTAAAAATCAGATAGGTGGAATTCAAGGATAATATAACTATTTAAATATGAATTGATGATAAAATTAATAGAACTTACCTATGTAGAATGATTGAATATTCTTTATGATTAATACTAAATAATTTAAAAGTATAAGGACTCACACATAAAAGAGAGCTGTATGGGATGAAAGATTAATATGATAATTACTTACATGCCACATAATTTAGTTTTATTTATGCATTACCCATCCATTCTTAGTTAATTACGCTATGCACACTCAAAACATTACAAAATCTTACATACAAACATTTGAGTTAAAACTTAATCAAAATCTATTTGAAAAAAAATATCCTGTTAGTAAATCATTAAAATTATATTTTTACTCTTAATAGTACTTATTTTTCTCTTCCTCAATACTACACTAAAGCGCTGATTTGTCCTAAAATCAATTCACGTTGCGGATATCTCCTTTCTTTGTCGCCACCTAAACATTAAGGTTTTAGTATTTTCACTCAAAATATATTTAAATATTTTTAAAATAATATGATGAACGATTCAGATTTTTTGTAATCTAACTATAGATAGGTTATTGAAAAATTATGATTACTCATTATAATAAAAATAAGTTAAAATGTGTGTATGTAAGATTTTATAATGTTTTGAGTGTGCATAGCGTAATTAATTAAGAATGGATGGGTAAAACATAAATAAAACTAAATTGTGTGGCATGTAGGTAATTATCTCTTTTTTCTATTGCACCTCTTCAATGTTTTAAATTATTAGCGCCTATTTGTTTAGCCAAGCTAAAAAAAATCTGGTTAACTTTAACTAGCCATGCCACATCACATATATATAAAATTTAATATTAAAAAATAACTATATATATTTCACATTATATACATAATTTAAAATAAAATTTAATGTTATTTTGCATCCCACTTATATTACATTTCTGACACATCCGAATATAATAATTAACTTTATAGCACATTATCCATTACGTTTAATAAGAAAAATATTTTCAATCAAATTTAATTTTTATCTCGTTAAATCATCGTTTTGCAAACAAACACATTGTAAATGACTAATATTGACTTTTGTGTTAGATGACACTTAGCTAAGTACCTAACCCAAAGAAAGAAAACATCAAAAATTATAAGTTATAAATCTTAAGTACTCTAGTCATCATTTTTAGAGATGATACTCGAGACTAGCTAGATCATAGATTAATCACAAGTTAAACTCATTGTCATTTGCTGATGATTCAAATTTAGGTGTCAATTTTTCGAGTAACATTACACGAACTATGTATAATATATAAGAACTTAAACTAGTTATTAAGCATCAATCAATACATCAACATGCATGAAAAAGTTGATCACAAAGCTGACTTCATATAGTTTTCATATATAAGACAACAATAACGATTGATGCTGGCCATTAGTATATATATATATATATATATAATTAAAGCTGCTTCATAACTTCATATTATCTCCCTAATATTATTTGCTTCCTCTTCTTAGTTACAGCATTCTTCGCATAACCAGCAGCAACAAAGTGCAGCAAGACTGCAAGATCAAACACTTCAAGTGGTTAAAATTTTATGTTAACTAGTAGATGCCATCAATGAAATAATAGTACGATGATGATCGTAATAAAATAATATAAAAAATATGATGATAATATCGATGAAAACTAAGAAAAAGAAGATTTAGAAAGAGAGAAAAATAAAACAATGCAGAGCAAGAAGAATGAGTACTATAATATTATAACAAAGGATCAAAAATGATATGATAATATTGGCGAAGAAATTTTCCTTTAGTAAGAAATTTATAAAAAAATATATGTTTATTCCAATTCCTTAAATGCAAATAATTTTATGAAAGATCTAATGATATTAGAATTATTAAATCTCTGGATATATAGTACCATTAATACAGACAGTTTAAAGCTTTCAATGCAAAATTTGAACTACTGATTATGAAAATTAGGATTATTAGAATTCGAATCTGAGGTATATGTTAGATCTCTACTTATCTTGTATGATTTTATGTAAAATTAAGTATTAAAAAAATGAAGTTAAATATTTTTTTTAAATTTTAAACCACTCATATGATATTATTTTAAGTTTCCATAAGAGAAAAAATTTTATAACATGCCAAAGAAAAAAAAAGAAAGTCTCACCATCCTTCAATGAAGCCTTTCTCCCCCTTCTTCTTGCTTCTATGACAGCTGCATTTCTTCTTTTGCGAAGAAGAATAATTGATAACAGGATATCCTATAATATAAATATCCAAAGAGGTAGAGAAATTAATTTAGCAATAATCTATATATATATATATATATATATATATATATATAGTATGTGATAATATAATTTGATATATATTTATATAGAGAGAGAAAGAGAGATTAAGTATTTTATGAAATAAAATTTATGCATTTAATTATGAGTTGAGAAACACAGCTAGCCTTTGATTTGTGGTTCAAATCGCTTCTTTTTTTTCTTAATTCCTAAAGGAGAATTATTAAAATAATAGAATAATTACCTACATGCTACACAATTTAGTTTTATTTATGTCTTGCTCATCTATTCTTAGTTAATTACGCTATGCACACTCAAAACATTACAAAATCTTACATACACACATTTGAGTTAAAACTTAATCAAAATCTATTTGAAAAAAAAATTCTATTAGTAAATTATTAAAATTATATTTTCATTCTTAATGGTACATATTTTTCTCTTCCTCAATACCACGCTAAAGCGCTGATTTGTCCTAAAATTAATTCACATCGCGGATGTCTCCTTCCTTTGTTACCACCTAAATATTAAGGTTTTAAGATTTTCACTCAAAATATATTTAAATATCTTTAAAATAGTACGATGAATGGCTCAGATTTCTTGTAATCTAACTATAGTTAGGTTATTAAAAAATTATGATTACCCATTATAATAGAAATAAATTAAAATATGTGTATGTAAGATTTTATAATGTTTTGAGTGTGCATAGCGTAATTAACTAAGAATGGATGAGTAAGACATAAATAAAACTAAATTGTGTGGAATGTAGATAATTATTCCTAAAATAATTGGATGAAATCAAAGTAGTAACATTAAATAAATAAATAAATAATTTCTGCTATTAGAAAACAGAAATTAAGGTAAATTATATTGGTTAATAAAGCTTTGCCTACAAAACATAAGAAAACTGATTTTTACATCTCATAAAAAGTAAATCCAAATAAATTTGCCAAAATACTCAAAAGATTATATTTCAGTAGATTAAATTTAACTATATATATTATCTAAATATGAATTACAAGTAAATTAATTATATTTGTTTAAATTTATTTTGTGCTTACATTTTTCTGAAGATAAAAAAATACAATTTAAAAGAAGATGAATGTAATGAGAATGAATATTATCAGCGTCGCCTAACACAAAACTAACTCTAAAAAAATTTACGAGGATGAGTATTATCAGCATCAGCTTTTAAACCAACACTAATAATTATTATCAAAATTGCCTGATCGATTCGACACAAACCCAACACTAATAAGTGAATTTTTACGTTAAGGATTTTAGCCGATAGTCGGCTGACGATAAAACAGCGTTTAGCGCCAACCCGACCAGCAGGCTGACGCCGATAACGCGACCAGATTTTCATGATCGGGTTTGAGAGAAAACCCGAAGATAAAGGATATATTGATCATTCACAACTTCAATATAAAAATATTAAGCTAAAACCATGCCATCATATATAGAAATATGCATAATAATCAGATCTAGCTGAGAGCTTGAAATAAAATATCAAGAACTAGAGAGAGAGAGAGAGAGAGAGAGAGAACCAAGAGGAGGCTGGCTTCTTGTAGCTCCCTTGGCCCCAGTACTCTGGTCCATCTTTGTGTTGCAGCAGCACAGCTAATTACAAGCAAAGACTTTTATCTGGCCTGCAGTGAGCTCCAACTTCATCACCAATGCTATCATATATTTATATTAAATAAATATTATATATATATCACAAAAATTTAACTATTTTACATATTTAATATTCAAATTTTTAATATAATATAGTGGCAATAAAAAATCATATAAAAATTATAATGCATGCATACAACTCATACATGCCATGCCATAAAGTTGTAGTATGTATGTAATAAAATTTATAATTTTCATATAATTGTTTCGGTCAATATATAATATTAAAACTTAATAAGCGTCAAATATATAAAATTGTTAGAATTACTCTTTATATTAAACTAAAGGCGGTCATTTTATGTGAAAATTGAAACTCGCTCGTAACTTTGCTCAATTCGAAATAGATTTGATTTTCATTTAGCTCGAAATTAACTCGCTTGAAAAAAATTTGATCAAACTCGAAATCAAGACGGTAAGTGTATAAACGTTTATATTTATAATTTTTTAAAGTGATTTCATTGTATTATATTCTAAAATAGTTAATATATAAAATAGTTATTTTTATAAAAAAAAATATGACTTATAATTAGACTTTATTAAACTCAAAAAATTACTCCAAATCGAAAATATTTTAGCATGCTTAAATTGAACTCAACTTGAAAGAAAAAAATTTAATTTTGAGTTTAACTCGTCTCACTCGAAATCGACTCAAAGCCTTCCCTTGCATTAAACTCACAATCATCAAGATATCAAAATAAGAGAATATCTTTCTTTTTACAAGTGTTATCATTGACATTACACTTCTAGACCCAAAATAATAAAGAAAAGCAACTCTTTTTCCCTTGGCATTGAAGGAACCTTTGATAAGTTCTTCCTTCTTTAGTCATTGTGCTCCTTTATGTGTTGGAAGGATCAGATTCTACTTGTTCCTCAAGAAATATAAAGGTGGTAGGAAAATTGGATGCCTTTGGCTTTTGATTCATTACTTCCAAGAAATTGAGATTTTATATATAATGAAACTTTTTAAATTAGGATAAAAAATGAAGAAAGTGGTTAGAGTGAAGCTTCGGAGTTAAGAATTAATCAGTAAAATGGCAAGGGAAAATGAACTTCTCGTGAAACCTCTCTGGAAGAAGAGGAGAAGGATTGAGACAAGCTGTTGGCTCCTTAAGGGAATCCCAATAGAGAAAAGCTAGCCAAATAGCCAGGTTGATCAGAATCGAAGAACAAGCGAACAATACTAACTAGGAGCTTTATTCTTGTCATAAATGTGTGTATTTATGATGACAAGAGGCAAGTGGTATTAGATCGAATTATATGGCCCTCATTAATGCGGTATAGTTAGACTTTATAAGCAACAATATGATCTGCGCATGCTACCTGATAGGTCAAATTTTAATGATAAACATTGTCTCCTTACCTCCTAAGTTGAGTTCCATCCAGTAGAAGAAAAGCTACGATGTGATAAATACTACTAATTAAAAATTTAATTATTTAGCTGACACTGTTTGACCAGCTCCAAGCCATTCGGCTTCGAGGCTTAATTCAAGTTAGTCACCTAAATCTATTCAGGAACATCATTCGAGAAACCAATCAGCAAATTAACTTAAATTTGTTACGTGTCAGATTTGACTGACACGACAAATTTTTTTCTTAATAATATATATATATGTTACAAATGATAAAAAAAATAATGATTACCATTGACTGTAATATATAGAAATTAATAATTCAGGCTGCCTTGCATTGCTTGCTTTAAACTGATTAAAATTAAACTTAGTATAGATAAGTTTTAAACATATTTACAAGCTTATTTGAAGCACACAGATTAAATTTAGGCAAGTTTTATTACAAAACATACTACTTAAACTAAACTCTAAATACTTTTAAATATTTTAAAAGCGGAAAAAAATAGGTCAACTGGTTCTTTTGAATAGAAAAATTTTAGGGGCATTTACTTATGTCACCCCTAAAGTAAGTTTATTACATATTTCACCTCCAAATTTATCTATTTATCTTTGTCCCCCCTAACCTTGAATGATTATTTACAAACTAAACCCCTTCCCTCATTCTCGTTATCTTCACGTGACATTAACTTTGGGGTGAAATATTAGCCATTAATTAGGCCATGTTTGTCTGAGAGTTTAAAATTAACCTAGTTTATTTTAACCAACCATATCACATCACACATAAAATTTAATATTAAAAATTAACTTTATTTCACATCCTACACATATTACTAAAATAATAACTAACTTACATCGCATCCCTCACATATCCCAACATGATAACTAATTTTATATTGCATCCCTTACATATCCCAATATAATAACTAACTTTATTTCACATCATTCACAATTTTTAATAAAAAATATCTCTATCTAAATTTAATTTAACCTTCTTAAATTTAACCTTACAAACAAACAGACCATATAAATATTGGTCATTTTAAAAATTAGCCATTAATCTTGATGTAATAATTTTGGAGGTGAAATATGTAATAAAACTTACTTTAGGGAGGACAAAAATAAATACATAACTTTGAGAGTGAAATATGTAATAAAGCTTACTTTGGGAGTGAAGTAAGTAAATTTTCCAAAATTTGTAATGGTAATATTATGTGTAAGAACTGCTTAATTTGAAATGCATTTTACTTATACAATCAAAGGTTAATTAATTAGCTCCAACTTAACTTAAAACATGACTCCAACTTGAATAATTATAACTCAACTCATACATACTCGAAGGGAGCTCAAGAAGCTTAAATTCGAAATATGTTCAGCCTGCTCGAATTCAACTCGTTTATAGCCATAACAAGTAGGGGGGCCAATTTTGTTCAAATTAAAAGTTGAGAAATTTGTTCGCGTTTTTTTTAATTCTAAATCAACTCGATTTTTTTTTCTTGTTCTGCCTAACTCGACTGGCCAGTGATTAACTAATAGTATCAAAATAGAGGAGATATGTCCAACAAAATTAAACAAATTATCAGGATTGCAAAGTCCATGATTACAGCCCAAGCCCATTCTCTTATATAGTAAAGCCCAATTACTATCTTTAAAACAAGAAGCCCATTCAAAAGGCCCGGCCCAAATTTATACATTGAGGCTTTGAATGATTGTGGTATGTTTTTGGGTTGTTCTGAGTTTTCTTTTTTTAAGAAATAAAAAATTATTTTAGGATTATTTTAAGTTCTTTTTTAAGATGGAGAAAAAATAAAAATTATTTTAATATTATGATATAAAATAAATTTATTTTATTATTAAAGATTTTATTCGATATAAAATATATCCTCATTACCCAAACACGACAATGCTCTAGGCGCAACACTTAGCATGGTTCAGCCCAACGACATCACTTTATCCGGCCCCAATCCTGCTTCTTTCTCTATTCAGACCTCAGGTATTCCCAACAGTGGTGTAGTGCACAGCTTGGTTGTTAGAAGTAGCGGTTTATTGGCCGATCAACCCTTCTTCCCTACAACACCTCCTTCTACCTGTTGGATGGCTAGCGATGTTGGAGATATTCTAAATGCCACCTTCATCAATTCAAACATGAGAATGAATGAGGAGAACCAAGCCTCAGTGGTGGCATCGAGAAGCTATGTACCTACCACATCGAAGGAATTGTCGTCGAGAGAATTTCACGCCATCAGAAGGCAATGCTCCCTCAGCAGCTAGAGGAATCTTAGAGCTTTTCTCCATCCTTAATTGTTACGCAATAGGCAACTTTGTCGACACCTCTGTCACTGTCATGGAGGCCTCTCTTAGACTTGTGCTTCTCCCCAAGCGTCGCAAAAGTGTCGGTGAAACTGCAGTCATTTGAACCTTCCATCTCGTTGATAGCACTAACCCTATCTCTCACAGCCAAAGGAAGAAGGAGAATGCAACTGTCCCATCAGTTTCCACACTTTTTATCATTTGGTTATTCTCTATCTACCTTAAACAATGTGCAATTGATCGCCTTGCACTAAATGTGTGTTGCTTTGATAAATGGGGGGAGGGGCCTAATGTTTCTACATGGATTCCCCGCTCAATCTTAGCTTTCCACATGACATTCGGATGGAGCTATAACCTCTCCTCCAAAAGCAACCCCATGCCCATAACTAAGTCGCCCGGACTTATTAGATTGGGCCTTAATCTAAAGCTCAAATGCCATGCACGACAATGGTCAAACCAGGCAAAGAAGATCCACAAATTGCGGCTTTCCCAGATGTCCTCTCAACTTCAAGTTCATTCTGATGTTTCAACACTCAATATTATTGCCACCCGGCAATAACACCACTCGTGTCTACCTAGTTGCACATTACCTAAAACTAATGGACAAATTTGAGCAATTTTCAAAAAGTTAGACCTACTTGCACATACGATCAAACAACAGAGACCTACTTGCAATTTACCCTTTTAAAAATCAGTGAAATGGTTCTCCCATTTCCTCTTATTATCCTCTTCATTCTTCTTCCACTTTGTCGGCCCTTTTTCACCTTTCTTCTTTCTCTTCTATTTTCTCTGCTCTCACTTTCCTATCTACACTATATATCCATCAACGTCTCGCTGGCCTTATACAAGCAGAAAAGTTAGTATTTTGAGAATCATTTAATACAATTAACTAGTATATATTAGGATATTTGATTTAAAGCAATAAGCATACAGTAAGAAGGCAAGTAAGAGCCAAGGCAAGCAGGCATGGCTACAATACAACAAAAGAACAGCAGTACATCCTTTAATCTTAAATTAGTTGGGATCCACTATATAGAATTATCTCCTCATTCAACTCTATTTAAGTAACACCTCTTCACAAACAAAAGCATATAAAAGAAACCCATCATAAAAAGGGAAATTTTACACTGAGACCACAAAACTCCTTCCTTTGAGCTAAGAACCGATTATGCAAAAATAAAGAATAAAGCTCCATAGTTTGAGCTGAAGTCATAACTAACAGTCTCTTAATCCTATCAGACAAGAAAGAGAAGGCAAAAGACTATCACTCTTGCCTCATTTTGATTGCAAATCATGTACAAAAGAGTATTAAAGAAATACTACTTGCTGAGGTAACTGAGGTTGGGGGAACCAAAGACAGCACTATAAAGTCTATAACAGAGGGCTGCTGAAAGCAAAAATGGATCAACTAAACTAGTAAATTACCGCAAAAAATGTATGCAGAATATAAGAAGGAAGGAACACAAAGAATAGGAAATGATTGAATAGAAGCTAAGGAGTAATGTTGCATTCTCTTAAGAAGATTTGATCATAGTTGACATACTTGGACCAGTAGGAGCGGTACTTCGGAATGCCGATCTCCAGCCAAGGTTTCATGTTACCATTATAATGGATAACTGCTGCCAGTTCAACAGCCTTGATGTTCACATTTGGGTTATATCCGAGCCCAAGCACATGCCATGAACGATCAATGGGGTACACACGGTTGTAGAATGTTATCAGGCCAGGAGGAAGACTTCCCAACTTCCACAGCAGCCTGTGTTCATTCTGTAGCCAAAATAGTATTATAAGAAAGATATTAGGAAGGGAGAACTACATATATATATATATATATATCACTAAAATCTTGTACACATTTAAGGAATATTCTATTTATGGTATTTTATAGTGAATCCACTACACTATTGCCTGGACATCTTCAAAACACCTCTACTATCTGTGTTCAAATACATTTTCATACATCCTATAAATACAAAATTACTAAAAAATACTAATATAACTGATGAAGGCCATTTTCATAATGCTTATAAGAATTTAATGGCTTGTATGTAAATATGAAAATTTTGGTATCAACATTGTAAATATAAAAGATTTTACAAACATGTAGTTCATCCTTTTTAAGAAATATCGGAACTGAATTTGACATGTACAGATGTACTATTCAAATAAATTTGAATTACATGTTTAACCTCTCAAATCATTGAATTACAACTAGATTTTCAAGTGGTGTTCTCCTATCCCAATTGGGAAGGAACTTGCCTAAATACCAAGGGATCTCAGGTTCTAACGACACCACCACAATTTCCAAGTAGGGTAGGAAAACTTGTGGTGTTTAGAAGATAAATAAGAAAAAAAGAGTTTAAATAATTAGATCTCCAAATCCAAGATAAACTATAGGAAATATTACACATGTATCCTTAAAATCTGTCTAATGGGCATGTTTCTCATCCCAAATATATGAATTACTCCTAGACCAAAACGACAAACACAAATCAATCCCAAAAATGGGGCTATTCAGTTTTATTTCAGATTTACCAAGATATGTAAAATATGCAGAATTGTGGGGAATGTATTAAGTTGTTCCTTAAAAACATTAGAAGTAAAGCAGAATTCTACTGTTTTTGGAAACATGTTCTAGGCTAATAGCATTAAACTAAAGCAATTACAAAAATACAAGTCAACAAATATCCCCTTTAAGCATATTGCAAAATTGAATGGAAAAAGGCAATCTCTTTTCCCAACAAAAATTACCTAATGGAGCTAGATAGGCAAAAGAAACACACTACTATTTTGTAGAGCTCAAACATATGTTACTTAAATAGATGAATAAATGAACATAGAAAAACCTTATATGAAACAAGAAGAAAATAAAAGGGATTGATAGAATAAGATAAAAGAGAAGCAAAGTAGAAATAGGGTGATTATTAGTATGCCACAACCCAAATGCTGTGAAATGCTTGTAAACTCTTGCTTAAAATCATATGCCATATTTGACCCTCTGGCTTTGCCAACTTGTTCTAATTTGCATTTAATCTTTCTTAATTTTATGGTAGGGACAAGATGCCAACGAACCATCAATTCATCCCAAGCAGTACACTCAATGCCCGAGATTCCATAATATCGATTTGGATAGATGGATGGTTACAAGCAAATTTGGTAGCAATCATGATTCACAGTAAATTAATCTAAATTTGAAATTCCCTCCTAATACACATGATAATTTTGAGCGGGAATTTCAAATTTTAGATTAATTTATTTATCTAATTTCTTTTTCCATTATCTCATATTTAATATGTTGTAATTTGCTTTGATTGCATTTTATTTCTTATAAGAACTATCATATATATAAGAGGTCTATATGTAAGGTCTCGAAATATTTATGTTTGGTTTTAATCCTACAATGAAATTATTTTGAGTCAACATTTGTGTGTTATATCCCGATGACCTTAAGTAAAAATTCCTAAATACCTTAAGGTATTTTCCTCAATGGTTTTCAAACTTATTGTGCAACAAATATTCAAGTAAAAATTCAATGTCTGCCTTAGCCAAGCTGCACACTGGAAAACTTAATTTCTCGATTACAGTCTCGATCAAGCATTTGCTGCATGGCCTTATTTGAATCACATCTGCTCACATCAGGCAACCCAATCACCGCTGAATTCACCCAAACAGACCTCTGCCTCTTTGAGTGGAGCCATTAAACCGCAACCAGGCATCCACGTTGCTTTGCGACATGACTCTGCATGCCATGATTGTAGCTGCGCCCGTGTCAGCTGACAATGCCTACAGCAAATCGACAATGTTATTGTGCCTTGCATGCGAGTGACCGCTTACACATATCTTATTATTCTCATTTCGCTACACAGATTTTTATTTGTGGTGGTTTCTTTACTCGCTACTAGACATAACCATAAATCATAATGCCATGGATGAATTTGTCTACTTTGGCACTTAACTTTGATTTTACAAATGATATCCTCATCAATTATCTTATTTATCTTCTATAATAGGTACAATACATCTATAAATCCATTATCAGGTTTCATTTTCACTGTCACCCTAGGACCAAGTTCAAAACTCTCACTATAAGCAAGTAATATTTTACAGCAGCATTATCAAAAAAAATATATACAGCAACAGGATATAAACCGACTATCCAGAATGAGACATCAATCATAGTAAACAAAATATATCTGAACAGTATGATGCCTTGTTAGAGATAGTATATCCTGTCATATAGGCCAAGGGGAAAATAACTTAAACGTTGCAAAGTAAAATCCACAAAAGTTGAAAAGTAACTCTTACCATCCTCTGCCAAGAATGGTAGATCTCTGTGATATTTTGCCGCCTCCACTCTGCCAAATCAAACACATTCATTCCAAACGCCCAGCCACATGCACGAGGATCAAAGGTTTTTGCTATCAGTGGATTTGAAAAGTTAAGATATCGGTCAAAACGGTGGAAGCTCTCCCCACAAGTCTCAACTGCACCATTTACCTTCCCTTTTAGATCCAGAGTCCAAAGGCCTGTGAGATCCTTTTGGACAACAATGTCATCATCCAAAAAGATCACCTTACTTAGCTTGGGGAAGATTTCAGGTAAATAAAACCGCAGATGATTAAGAATCGAAAGGTATTTTGGATTCCGATACTTCAAGTTTGAATCAGAGTTGGCATTATTAGCCTTGAAATAATAATCAATCATTGACTGAGATCCAAGCTGCTTAAGGACAGGACTGTAGGTTGAATTCAGCCAAGTAAATTCCTCAACATTCTGAACCTGAATTGTAGCTTTCCCAGGTGGATTTGACAAAAACCACATCTTCATGGCTGCATAATTGAGTCTATCAGTTACCACATGAAAAACATGTTTTTCTGGGTTCTGCAGGAACGTTGCAGGATTACTTTTCATGGTTGTCAGACAAAAATTGCATGAATGTAAAACTTGAAGGGTAATGAAAACTCACTTTTGAATTAGACACAGTTGAGTTAACAACTACTGAAGCAGCCAAAACATTGTCGGAGAATAATGCATAATGATAGAGACCATGGTCCTCAAGAATTTCTTGATTAGGATACTGTTGGCCCCTGGGGTCTAATGAGAAGAATTGATTAGGATACTGTTGGCTCCCAGGGTCTAATGAGAAGAACTCATTTGAAAGAAGCAACGGAAGGCAGTGAAGACCCTTGGGAAGAGTTTTTGCTGCAAGCTGTGTGAGAAAGAGGGTTTGTTTCTGATGAGCCTGCAGTTGTTCCTCTGTGGATTGAACAATAGCTCGAAGCTTTTTGACAATGTCTGAGCAGTCATCATGAATTTGCTTTCCCTTGGCTAGAACTTTCTCCATTGCCTTCAGCTTTTCAGAGGCACTACATAATACAACATCAAACTTAATCAAACAAACCAGTTTATGAGCTTATGTGCTCTTCGAAGGAGCTAAAAAGCTCATAGGTGCAACTAAAGATGTCAAAGAAAAATTTGGTTGAATTATACGTAGTACATAAAAAAAGGTACAAAATTTGAGATACCCTTTGGGTAGCTGTGAATCCTTGGTTGCATCACCAACAATTTTTTGAATATCCCTAACCCTTGCTCGTAATTCCCTGATATACGGAGGATTACTTCGAGTTGCTGAAGTGCTAAGATATACCTTAGCCCTTACCAGTTGATCCTTAAGCTGCCTTACTTTAGCATCAGTAACAGAGGCTTGAGCACCTTTGGTGGTTACAGATTGGCTCTGCTTTACAGAAACTATCCTTAGAGAACCATGCAGTGACCTTAGCTCGGGCTTGTTCTCCTGAAAAGGACCAAAAAGTCAAACCAAAATAGAAATGAAAGAGAAACTTTACACAGCAGAAAATATAAAAAAAAGGTTAATTTCTCTGCAAATCACAAGTTTCTCAATATCTGATTTCAGCCTTCAGGATCAAAAACTCCAACTTTGATTTATATTCTAAAATATACAACAATCAAGAAGCATCAATTGAGTTGGTGAGATATAAGCATACATGCCATCCACGCACTGGCTTTTGTGTTTAATTAGATTTCCAGAGAAGTAAGCGAAATAACAGATTTTAAGTTATAATGATATTAAACCCACAAGGCTGTAGCCTGAGTTGCCTTACAAAAATGAACTTGAAATACTATGGTAATTAGTAGTTTCAAGTGTCCAATTGATGACTTGCAATTGCACATAGCATCACATGAAAATAGCAAAATTGATAGACATCAATTCAAGCTTGTTCAAGCAGAAGAGTTTTTTTTTTTGATGTAAGCAGAAGAGTTTTAGTTCTACAAAAAAAAAAGATGAAAAAGGAATGCTAATGAAAAACTACCATGTATCTTTTACTTTACATCAATGAACAATAAAAAAACGAAAATACCAACAAACTCTGCCAATTGTTGAAAAACTTAGGTCAAAACTACAAATTATTAGAGCACGAGCTTCACAAATCAAACAAAATCATTTTTGATGATAAAAAGCAAAGATAGTTCTCTGAATTTACTTCACAATTACATACTTCAGGAAATAACAACAATGATTCAAAAAAAAAAAAACAACTCAAACTAAAACAGAAAACCAACAGCATTAGCCATCCTCTATGGAGACTACCGGCCATCAGCAAGAGAACAGCAATGCTCCTATTGGTACATATTTGAAGAGTTCAACCAGGACCTTAACATTTAGCCCATTGAGGAGGAGCAGTATAATACAAAGAAATAAGTCATTAAAAACGCCCGTAAGCATAAAAATAATCCTAATAAGTTTCAAATTTCAAGAATGCTAGCAGTCTTTTACTTTTAAAGAAGTCTAATTACATGTACATCTAAGCCAAAATACCATTCAAAACTAAAAATTAATAACAAATAAACAACCTCTTCCTTCTGAACAGTGGTAGCAAATTGTTCTGCTTCCTTTTCGGTATTTTCCCCAGAATGGATCCCCTCTCTTCTTCCAGCCACTTGCTCAATTAAGCCCTCCCCTTGTTGTAGGGGCAGGCCAGTTTCAGCAAGCACTCGACTCTTGTGCTCTCCATATTTTCCAAGTAAAGTATCTGTAAATGATTCAATCCATCCAATGTACATCAATACACAAAAACAAGTTAAGTTAAAGAACTAAATAGCATCGTTTTAGGATTTATGGAAAAAAGGGATGTTTGAACAATTCATTTATGGCGCATGATCTGCGCTGCAAATTCCAACTGATTCTAAACACTTCAACGTAGCAAGGAAAACCAAAAAAATGATTTGCGATGACCGACCCACTGATTTAGTTGAACCATGATCCGACCTGCTCAATTTATCAACATATACCATGCCTACTGGTTCTGTGACAGCAGGAAACGACTCCTGCAGAAAAAAATTCCATGTTCAGATTTAGACAACAAAAATGATTAGTGACGACATCAGCAAAGAGGGGTAAAATCAAACCTGAGAAACAGCGCGCATTTCGCTCATATCATTGCCGAAGCTCTAAAGATGACAGATGGAAAATAGAGAATAGAGAGTGAGACAAAGTTTAAGATTTGAATCAAAATCGTTAAAACTAAGATCCCTACCATGGTTGGAACTTCTTCAACAAAACCGCCTCCGGCTGAAACGTAACCAAAATTAAAACACAAGTCACAAATAAGAAATAACAAAAAACATAACATCTTAAAAATATAAAAACATTCCAAAAACCCATCACATCTTCGACAATCCAGGGCAACTCACAGAGAGAACTTGGGGCTACGAACAGCCTATCAGTGTACAAAACGATTCGCGCGATGAGCGTGAGGCAGAGCAAGGCCAGAACCGGCTTCCTCCGCACTATTATCCTCGTCCTCATCATAGAACTGCTTCTCGTAAACCGCTCATTCATTCCAATTTGAAAACCGCACGGAATCCCCCACCGATCGGAAGAAAACGAAGCCTCCGCCGCCAACAGCTGCAGAACCCCCTCGTGGAACCGCTTTCTTGGAGGGCAGGCTGTAGATCTTGAGCTACTCACCGAGATGCGCGTTCTGGGAAGAACCTACAAGCCATCTCCAGCGAGAAACGAGGACAATGAGCGCTCCCTTCTCTTCGATCCTTCCCCCTTCCCATATTGAAATGATAAAAGCACCTTTCAGCGTGAAACTTCGAGTATATTGTACGGGTGTGGGAAGGCAAGCCATTGGCGTGATGAAGGAAATATCAACGTGATAATAGCGTAAAGTTCCATTTCTTAATTTGAATTTATATCCAAAAATGGATTTATGAACTTTAATGGAACAGTGTTTAATATTTACTTTCCAATTGAACGTTAAAGTTTGCAATAAGGTTTTAAAGCTCAATTTCGTCTTCACTAAAAAAATAAAACTATCAATTTTAATAATTTTAATATCAATAATTTATTTTTTATAAATTTAAATTTATAAATAATAATTATTATTATTATTTTTAGAGATGAGTTTTATTAGATTCGAACAAAATAAAAAATGTGGTGGACTTTATTGAATTGATTTTAATAAGATCAATCTGAAATTAGCAAATCATAATCATTTGGACCAAGTTTTTTGATATATAAACTCTCATATTTACTGACTAAATATCAAAATTTTAATATTTCCCAAATTACAATTATAATATTTAAATATCATATTAGAAAACATCCAAATTCAACCTTTATAATTTTATATCTTTCAATATTATATTAATGATCATTTACGTCTCTCAAATTAGAGGGGCAATATCAAAAGCCTTCACAATTTCAAAAATTTTAACTTAGTCCCTATGATTAATTTTATATTTCAAACATATCCTTTATAACTATTTCAATATTTGTACCTATACTTTAAACAATATTTAATTTTAAATATAAATTAACACCTCTCCTACACACACTATTGCAAGGCCACCGTCATACGCACCACCCTGGATCCTTACCCATCAATAACGATAAAATAGATGATATTATTAACAAGATCTAAATAAAATAGAGGAGTGCATATACTATATTATGTGATAAAAAAGAATCTATTTAAACTTAAATATAAATTTTATAGAATAGTTATTAAGCCAGCGATATTATGTAGTGTTAAATGTTAGCTTACAAAACAAAAACACATAAATAAGATGAGTATCACAGAAATGAAAATACTAAAATGGATGAATGTATACACACAAAAGAATAAAATAAGAAATAAAAATATCTACGAAACTGTTAGAATGACCATAACTAAAAAACAAAATTCAAAAAAAATCAACTTAAATAGTTTTGCTCATATAAACTGTAAGTCGGTAAAAATCCCGGTAAAGAAACTTAGATTATTTATTCTTACCTAAGAAAAAAACAAAAAATAAAAAAAAGATAAAAATTATAATAAATGATCTTATATAATTAGAACTAAATGAAGATTTATCAAGTGCATTATTTTTTTTAACATGCATGGCAGCATCAACAGATTACATGCTACAATATGAATTTCTCTTCTCCATTTCACTTCACATATTTATATAAATAAACACTCATCACCTTCAATAGCCAACTCTCAATCAATTTTTCATCTTTTTCATTCTTTGGCTTAAAATTTTCTCACATTCACGCATTGTAATTTCTATAGATCAGTGATGTATATAAGCAAACAACTGACCTTCATCCCCATTGTATTGGGGACAACTCGATGCCCCACCTCTCTCTCATCCTACACTCTAGATGGCCACACGCACCATCTCTCTAATAAAGTTCAAAACAAAAATAAAAGCATTATATTTTTAGGGAATTTACATACAGGAACACTGAATTCATCACAAATTACGCATTTCACCATCTTTTAGTAAATATTACACATATCACACTCTGCTTAATTTGAAATGTAAAAAGAGTGTGATATGTGTAATATTTACTAAAAGATGATGAAATGCGTAATTTATGATAAATTCAGTGTTCTGTATGTAAATCTCCCTATATTTTTTATCACAAAAGTAACAAAACATAAGAAAAAATGCAATTAGAGAGAAACACTTTCAGTTTAAATTCACCAATCTCTCCCTCCTATGGCCTGACGAAAGGCAAAAGATTGAACCTGAAGAGAATTGCTTGAACTGCAGAAGATTATAAAAAGCAAGTCATTGGGATCAAAAGCTCTCCTTAATTTCTTTTTGCATTGGATTTGGCAGCAAAATTGGCAAGAGAGGTTGAAGATGCAGATTTCTGTTCCAAAACTTGTTCAAGAAAAGATTTTCCAGCTTTGCATCACTTATTACCCCAACTGCAAGAAAAGAAGAGCAATTTTTGAACATATTAAGCTAGCAGCAAAAGACAATGCAGAGTGGGGTTCTGATAGAAAGTGAACTCCAATATAGCATACTCATCCAGGACAAAGGCTTTCAATCATGTTCTAAACTCGAGCTCATATGATAATAGCTGAGCTCGAGTTAAAATCGACACAATTTTCTTATCTTGAATTCAACTTGCCCAAATTGGAATTGATTCAACTCAAAATCAACATGATATATGCAGTATAGAAAATATAGACAACAAGCTATTCAGAGTTTACAGTGTATCTAAGCGTGTATGAAAGAGAATTAAATTCTAAATACATAGAATCCGCATAAAATGTATTAAAAAATTATATAAAATATCAATGCATGTTAATTGTTAATAAAAATTGAAAAGCTGGTAACTCAGCTAAATACCCTATAATCAACTTGAAACAAAATAAAAAAAAACTTCAATTTTGTGCTGAAACCTTCTTGTGGCTTGCAAGCCATGTATCCCAATCTTATAAATTAAGTGCATTAAATAAAACATCAATGTGCAACAAGTATGCCTTTCTAAACAGAACAATCCAAATATCTGATGGCGTTTGCAAAGATATTTTGAAACACCGAATGCACCCTTAACAGGAATGACAATTTTTCAAGACATATCTACGACATTACTAAACTTACGTTCAACATTAAGAATCCAAGATATAAAAATATGGCCGTGGTGATCAAGTGATAAACACATCACAAGAAATGATAAATTTTACGTTGATTGTCAGTTTGTCATAACCTTCCTCCATCTGTTCCAGGGACTAACCATACCAAAAAAACAATAAAGCTCTATACAGACAAAATTGGAGAAAATACATATAAAAAATATTCCTGCAGTCTAAAGTCAAATAAGATACAACACAAACAGAGGCCTTAATTCAAACTAGTTAAGATCATTGTTTTATGGTAAGATCAATATTTTATATAACATAAAGTATACTCCAAACTTTATTTGTGTATCCATATAGAGAGCGCTAGAGAATAAAAAGATATTGTTGTGACAAGAAAACAACCAGTAGAACAAAAAGGGTTTTTTACGTGGAAACCGACTGAGCGGAAAAACCACGGCCGCTTTCGAGGAGGCTTCAAAAGTTTTTACTAATGTAAAGCAATGGAATTACAGTCCAAGGGAATTGAGGACTTGAGGAAGAGGGGAAGAAAAAAGATCCCTTTTTTCTGGTTACAATGAGATTTTTATACCATGATCTAATTCGTGAGGTCACTTCAACGGAATGGGCTTCGTCTCTGGTGTCAGACCAGCAATACCAGCTAGGCAGTCACGTCATGACCTCGGCTGCCAGGTGTACGGGCAGTACTGTCTGGGGGGTAGGGAGGACCATAACTCTTAAAAGCGGCATGGTCTTCTGTACCTCACAAGTCGTCTGTCAGTTCGACGTGACCTTTTCGTCTTGGCCTCTTCAGCTCTTGCTGTTCGGCGTGATATCTTCCTTGTTCGCCGCTGAAGGCCTGTGACGTCGATGCCATGTAAGCTTCCACGTGTACGCTCCAGATGAAGCAGCGCGAATCCAAATGTAACAGATATTATTGGATGTGATTTGAAGGAGCAATTGTAGTGAGTTTAGTTGTACAACCATTTGCTTGAGAAACAATGACAATTGAATATCTTGAGAATTGAACAATGCAGGTTTGATGCATCACAGCCTTCAGACAAAAATTTATTTATAAAGATGACTTTGTTGTTTCTTGTCATGGTGTTCCTTGGCTATCACATAGATGTCATTCAAACTTCAGATAGCGATAGCTGAGGTTGCAAAATCTTCAACCACTCATACAAACCGTGTCTAGCTGTAACAATCTCTGTACTTATCTAGTGTAGGAAAACAATTACTAGTGATATCTGTGTCTAGCACATCTAGGCCTTGTTTGGCATGAGCACAAAAATGGGCAAAAAAATATCTTAATAATATTTTAAATTTATTATAAATTTTAATAATTTTATTTCACATCCAACACAAATTTCAACCTTAAAATCAACTTTATTTCACATCCTACACACCTCTCAATATTAAAAATAATTTCTTTCCCATCAACTCTATAAAATAAATTATTTTCTCTTTCCTTACCCAAATTCATCCTCCAACCAAACAAGCCCCTAGTGTAGGAAAAAAATTACTATTCCTCTTTGTATGGCTATCTGTAACAATCTTTGTACTTTATTCTCTTTTGATTAGTGAAGCATTACTCTACTCTTTGTGGATTTTCCCAATTTGGATTTCCATGTAAATCCCTATATTTGGTTGTTGTTGATTTAATTCTTTTGTATACTTGTAAGAATCTCACTGAGCTCTCAATTTTCGTACATAACTGCTCAACCATCCCTAATAGATATTTATTTGAACTAAGGTATTTTTCAATTGCCACCTTTGCAAGATTGCTTGAAAAAAAATTAAAAAAAGGATTAGCCATTGCTCCCCTTGATCTTCCCTAGACACCAACTCCAACAAACTTCTGAGACACCAACACCAATACAATTGGCAACATGACAACAACCTTCTGAACATTTCTCTTTAGCCTCAAATTTAAAGTGATTTTAAACGAAAATAATTTTTTTCAGATCTTGCGTAAAATTTGCTAAACAAAATCTTACCAAAGAAAGGAAAAAAAAAAGTTAAGTGCCTAACTTACTCGTCGGGGCACTAATTATCTTCAATCCTATATTTTGGGAATATAGTAGTTTATATCAACAGTAATTGAATTTCATCATATAGTTGGTATGCCAATATAAAAATTTTGATGAGCTTTACATATATGTAATAGCAGAAAACTAAACCAGGCAAAAGGGGAATTGCCATTTTTCTAAAGGATTCCCTCAATTTAAAAGGGGTTGAAGCCTTTTTTGTCTTTAATAACATGCTCTTCCGTTATCGTAATTGGGGATATCCAGAATGATTCATGATGGGGCACCTACTTGGACAAAACAGTACTCCATAAAACATCAACAAATAAGATAGATGCTTAACAATTTATATAACACGATTTGTAGAATTTAATTTAAGAAAAATACTTACAACAAATATACCTGGTGGGCCATTGTATTAGCTATCTTGAATACATTCAGCTCACATCACTAGAAGAGTGTTTTTTCTTTCTTATTTTTGGTTTAACAGCATCCTTCAAACTCTTAGGAGAATTTCTCGGCTGGTGAATAAGCGATGCTGTAGGAATCATGGAGGCAGAATCATTAATTTTTATTGATTCCTTGAAATTTGATTCAACCTGCATCCTAAAACTCTGAGTTTCTAGTTTTTGATCCATCGTAGGCACTCCTGCAATCACCCAAATGAAGATATATAAAAACAGTACTAACTTTGCAAGGAGTAATTTAAAGCAATCTTCAATTTTATAGGCATAAAAATTTAACAAAAAATTTGATTTGTTGGAAAGTCAACCAAGGTCAGCAAATTTTTGTAGCTAGTAATAACAGATAGCAACATCTACAATAATCTAACAATAGTCAAACATCAAAACTTTACAAAAATGGCTAAAAAGAAGAAAGACACATCAATAGATACTTCTGTAACACAACGATAGCAACAATTAAGTCATTTTGGAGTAATCCCTCAAGGATAGCACACACCTTCTGCAAGCATTCTGTTACAAGAAAAAGCATAAACCTTTTCCATATCTTCAAATATGATGAAGGTCATGCGACATCCAGTAAGATATTCATGGCGATAGAGAAAGACGTTCTTTATAATCGATATAATAATTAATTTTTTTTGTCATCATACATAACTTTCAATAAAATAATATCTTCATCCAAATTTAACTTTATTAAAATTAATATTTATTTTAGTAAAAAAACTAATATTTGCAAATAAATAGGACCTTAGAGATTTATTTATTTTTGCACTATTAGATAGCAACCGCTAATAAGGTAGATTTGCATATGTTAACTTGGCTTGAAGATTGAAGATCGATCAAATATTGAACCAAATTTTAGATTGAATGTTCAAACTTGATTGTAAATCATTTTCTTTTTGTTTCTAACTATTAAATCATGATAGACAATATAAGTGAAGACAGTTATATCTAAAATTTTGATTGAAAGATTGAAAATTAATTGAAAGTCAGATCGACTTTAGCCTAGAAGGAACTTGAATCGATAATAAAAGACTCTGATCGAACTCTTCTTATTTATATCTTGAGTTGAATTGAGATTGAACGAAAAACTTTTAATTTAATCTTGAGCCAAGGTTGTGATTGGCTTGAAATTGGATTGTTAATAGCCTTATAGCATCGGCAACACCATTAGAGCCCGTATTGAAAATAACTAAAAGTCGAAACTCGCTCGATTTTTGAATCAACCCAAAATCAGTTCAAAATTTTTAATCAAATAATGACTAAAGGCCTTTAGCTCAAAGTTTATTTTGAGTTGGCTATGGCTCGCTCGAAATATGATCCAAGTTGGCTCAAAATTATATATACAATGAAATAATATATGTATATATATATGAAATGTTTTTCAGTATAAACTAACTTAATAGTCCAGTGATAAGATAAGGGATAATATATGCTTATTTTTTCTAAGGTCTAAAGATTAAATCTCCCTTTAATACATAACATTTTTATATTTTTTAACACATTTAGCCAATTCAAATCATAATTCAAATTATACGCTAATTGCCTTTTGTTACTATAACTGCCAGATCAACTTCTTCCTAATCATTTGTCACTGTAAAATAATTGCAACGATGACCAGCCCTCTTCTGTTTCCTCTAGCCAATAGCCAGTCACGCATCTATTTAACAAATTATGAAGACATATGGCAACATCACAACATCTTTTAGAAAAGTTATGACCGCCATGACTAGTATTGGTCAAAACGATGGGTGTCATACACATTCAATTTGTTATCATGACACTCAAATGATTTAGCAAAAATTTCTATTCAAAAAACCTGAACTTCGTGTAAACTTAAACAAGAGGTATTCATCTTGATTTTTCTTTAAGCAACTTCCCTCCTTTTTTCAAAATGACTTTTCCATATTAGCCAATAAACTTTGCTAATAGTATTAAACTAAATTCAAAGTAGAAAAATTATATCAATCAATATCCGCTAATCTACGAAGAGGACGTATCAGGCTTCTCCTCAGCACGACATCACGACAACGGCAATCTCAAACAACTTTAGCAGCAAGAAGTCCAAAAAGTCAACAATGACCTCACCACCCATACCCGCCACCATGATCACTGATTACAGGATAGCAGGCATAATTAGAGTGAACCCAACAGTTGCTATCAGTCACATCTATAAGTTGGTCTACATACCAAACTAATCGAAGACACAAGGGACTGGATCCTGACATCCCTAGAGGCAAGATAAGAGGAAACAAGAGCTGCTGTGTGGGGAACTTCTATAAAATGGGAGAAAACTTAGATCTGTAATCCCCTTAGAGATGACCAATCATACAGTAAAAGCCCATTTCCTCTACTCCCATGAGTTTTCCGCATAAAATCTAGTCTCTCCATTATTACGTTTATTTTGTTTGGTTGGCTTGCTTAAGAGAGTTTGGCTAGTTACGTGCAAACTGATTCTCCAACAAGAAATCCTAACTCTCAGTAAAGTGTTGACCTACTTCTATGTCAAGATAGTCATTTTTCGAGGCCCAAAATATATCTAACCAGATACATCTGAAAGTATATATATAGCTATTGGAAGTTTAAATAAAAGTATAGGTTCATCATGAAATATGATGAATCTACGACAAAAAAATGAGTACCTTAGTTTCACACTTTCTAAATAAATATACAATTATTGAGAATCTTTCAAATACTAATATAAGTTTGGAATGACAAAAATTTTTAACAAAATGAAGAGTAAAAAGGTTGAATTCTTCCCTTCCATAATTCTATACATGCAAATAAATATCCACGACCATCAACACTTATCTAAACCATATAAAAAGGAAGAAAGAATTTTGCAGCATTTGCATTCAGAAAGTTTAGAATATATCATGCGGTGATGCATACTTAACTGCAATAGAAGATTGAATTATCCTAGCGATTTGCAATAGCATAACTACCTGGAGAAACTTGCAGGTTTCTAATTAAAGGAGTTGAAATACCCTCAGAATATGGATCCCTGTAAAATCAAGGTCGACAATTTGATCATAAACCATAAACTACTTATAAATCCAAACAATATCAAGATATAATTGCGTTGAAAGATACCAATGTGAAGGGCCACCAAGAAATATATCAGCTTGTTTTCCAGATATTTTGCTTTGTTTTGCATTAAATGAAAAAGCATCATGTTCTACAACACCGGCGCCCATATTCGAAACTCTTTCTGATTCCTCTTTGAATTTTTGACCTTGATGCTTTGCAAGGTGATTTATTTGGTTTTCCTTCTTGACAATCTCAGGCACATTAAGGTCAGGTGCAGTAAAGAAAGAATGTCGTTTAACTTTTCGGAGTGCCCTTTCAGTGTTGTAAGAATCTACCTATATAGGCGAAGAAAAGATGCTCATTAGCTACACAACGATCTATCAAAATGCCATGAATTTAGAGGCACATATCAAGAACAAATAGAATTTGTACGTAATCCATGCAACATAATGAAAAAGGACTAGCACATCCGAAACTATGAGTGGCATTACAAAACTAACTCTCACGAAAACATACACTTGCAAACACATGCAATTGTTGTCCAAAAAGATAAGACATTAAAAAAAATTGTATGAGGGGGATCGGGGTGGTGAGGAAGTCCATGAGTGGATGATGAAAAGCACACTTTGACATATGCCAAACAAAAATACATCTAACATGGTAAAAGAGTGCACGGTCAGATAAATGAAATGAATAAGGAGCAAATAGCCAAGATCTTTCAAATGCATTAGATGTTACATGATACAAAATAAATCCAATGTCCAATACTAAGGTGTCCAAATGCGCCTTCCATTTTTTTAGTGTGTTCAAAAAAATAGAATGAAAACTGGTGTCAAATACCCTAAAATAATCTATCGATTGCAGTTTTATATACCAACAGAAACAACATATTTTAGTAGAGCTCTGGTAACATCTTGAAGTAGAGTTTTTTAAGTGCATTTATTTGGAAATGTGGAAAGGAAATATTCCATTGAATAAAAAGGCAAGTGAAAGTAATAGAAGTCTCACCGCATTTTTTATTTTACTTGTAATATCCACAGCCTTTAAAGAAGCAAGCCTCAAACAATGCATGATAACGCTTGATGATACACCCTCTCCTCCAGCCTTCTGCACAGCACAAACATCACCATTTGAGTTTAATGTAGCAGTCATCCTACTTCCCATAACAAACTCCTCCTTGTGAGTTGGATCGATTACCTAGAGAGCAAAATGTTTTAAGAACTATGATGAGCAAGAGCAAAAGTGAGTGGTAATGATATACTCCACTATGTAGGTAATGAATCAGGAATGAAAGAAGTATACAATGCCATTACCATTGCATCACCTTCATTAAAGAAACCAAATGTGACTGCTACAGGAATATGATGTATTATCAAAGGAAGTGGTTCCCTGACCTAGGTAAATCATGAGTTAAATAAGAAAATTAAATGATTACTTAGATGTAAACTCTACAATAATATTTGACAGAAATACAATGAAAGGAACATTAAAATGGTAGTTTTATGTAGAGAAGCAAATAACCTCAGGATCATGTATGATAACATCTTGACCATTTTCTCCTCCCACTGTGCATTCAGGCCTTCGATAAGTCAAGAGAGCGGCCAGAGCAGCAACATTGGCAGCATCTATGAGGTTCCTAAAATGTAAACAAATCAAGAGCAAATAAGATGCTAGTTATTGGAAAAACAAAAAAAAGCAACATGACAATGCAAACCCTCCGTTATCCAGAATGTGGAGGTCAACACGTATTGCCCAAACTGACTTCCCAGCAACAACACATAAGGATTCCATATCCACAGCTCTGCTTTCCCTGCAATGAAGTCAAACAAAAAGGACAGTAACAAGTGTATATAAGTTATCAAATGATACAAGAACTTCAATTGATCCATACATGACAAAGTAATAAAGAAAAAAAAAATTATTGGGAAAACTTTGCTAAAACTGTTCAGACTACCTCAGACCGCGATCCACAATTCGCCCTAGCTCAACCGCCGACTCTCCTGGACGTCCAGTCTCAAACGCAGGATCAGCCATTGGTGAAAATTCAGTAAAAATAGAAAGTGCACCTTCATTTGGCCTGTCCCTGTAAGGTTGGACAAGTTGACCAGTGACATAGCCCATGACATGTGTCTCACCAAGTTGAATCTCTGATGAACCATCCTCCCTGAACATAACAAGAACTTCACCTATTTAGCAAGTAAATGACTGACATGACTTTGTTAACCAAAATGTGGCAACTATGTAGTGTCTATTTACCAATGCATTTTTGCAAATATTCCACACAAGGATGCAATTGCACTCATCCAAATTAAAATGTACATAGCAAAATTTTGACATGTTCCCTAGCATAGTGTAAAATATAGCTAGTTGTGATGAAAATGCATTTTGGGTCTTCCTTATAGCATGGCTATTTGGTATTAAATATGTCCATCCATTTTCATCTAAAGAATAAAGTTGTCCATTGGCTTACTTTGGCCAGTTTTTATGATGATATGAGATGATCAGATGGCAGAACGATGCCCACCTAAAGACGCACTTTTTACACGTGTTTCACTGATATAAATTGTTAAACTTTTATTAATGACCTCAAACAACCATTCTTACAATTATGTTGACAATTTAGCTAACCGTAAGAAGTAACCTCCAATACTAGTTTTATATAACTAGGCTATCTACTAGGAGCTATGAAGTTAACCTCTAATACTCTTTAACATTTCATTATCAGAGACCTCTCACAAATATGCAAAAAGTGCAAGTGAAAAATTGTTCACACAGGCAGATATAAGAGAATTTTAATTATAAGATCTTGAAACGAGGAGTAGCTCAAAAGCCATGAAATTTATAATTAAGTCTGTAAATGTACATTTCCCTGGGTTTTTCCAAAGGATAAAAAAAAGAGCCATGGGAAGATAAGCCTTACACCGCATAATCTCATGATGTCAGGTAGACATCTAAAGAAAAAAATCAGAATTTTCAGGAAACAAACAAGAAATGACAGCTTCATAGGACAATACTGTCACGTTGGAAGACCAAACAAAAATTGATATCTCCATTAACCATTGATGTGCACTATCACCTTATTCCTAAAAGAGATCTAGAGCTCTGAAATAAATTATCATTTTAAGAAACTTCCACTGCGATTGAGCATTGAAGTGGAACTCAAACCACAAATTATCTTTCATTCTTAGATGAGAAGGGAATTTCAACTCCCATGTCTACTCCATTTGATGTTTTTCAAGTAGAAGCAAGTTATATATGCAGTATAACCAACTTCATGTAATCTTGCCTTGTTATAAATTCACAGCTAATCCGATAAGCATCTACTTCAGATGGAATGCATGTACAAAAACCATCTTTTGATATTGTTCAAACCAAGCAGAATTACAATAGAAGTGACTAGAGCCAAGAAAATTGTAAATGTATCAGGTCATGAAGTTGAAAGGGGAACACCTTCCAAACTTGATGATCAACTGGCGATAATCAAAGGGGCGGCGACCATCAACTCGTATGTTTGATAGGAGTGCTGTATCTATGAACTTTCTGTTACTCATATGAGAGGGATTAGCCAAATTGGCATCCCCTCTGGCTGAAGGAGCTCTCATTAATGTTCCTTCAAGCCGGACTAGTTGAGCGACTGACCGCTGATGACCAACGAGATGCGAGCTAGCGAAACTGCGAAAAGAAGACAGCAAAGAGATTCAGTGAGGGAAGAAATCCTTGCGAGTGAAAGCCAAGCGTGCACACAGACGTGAGACGTTCCTCTCCCGCGAACGCCTTCCCCCAGCGGCTCAGCAAAACGGAAAATACCACAAGCTCCAAGAATCGTTCGCCGGAGGTCGACTCCCAGCGGCGTCGAACGATGCCGCCTTGAATCAGAGCTCCGTCGCTGAAGTTGATGTCCGGTTGTACAGAACCACGGAAATCTCGCTAACCTGCGATCAACATTCGAGAACCAACCCTAATAAACCCTAACCTTCCTCCGTCGGCCGTGTTTAGTTGGAGCATTAAAAAACTTCAAATTTTTAAAAATATTTTTATAAATATTATATAAATATAAATATTAAAAATTAATTTTATTTTATATATTACATAAATTTTAATGTTAAAATTTATATTTTTTTCATATTTTAAACATTAATAAAAATAAATAAATTATTTCACATTTACCATACTACTCAATAATAAAATATTTTTTATTTTATATTATAATAATAAATAATTTTATTTTATATTATAATATTAAAATAATTTTTTTTATTTTAAATTAAAAAAACTCAAAAACGAAAAATACTTGAGTTCAGAGAACTCGCCACATCACCATTTCATACACTAATTAAATGGCGACAACTGGCAGCAGGCGGCCCATTGCAATTGGGTTCGGAGATCGATATATTTGTTACAAGTATAAAAGTGCTTGTTATAGACATAAATATGCTTGTTATAAACATAAAAGTGCTTGTTATAGGCATAAAGGTGCTTAGTTATATATATTTATGCTTATAACAAGCACATTTATGATTATAACAAGTATATTTAGACATAAAAATGCTTGTTATAGGCAGAAATGTGCTTATTATAAACATAAATGTACTTATTATAAGCATAAAGGTGCTTGTTATAGGCTATTATAGGCATAAAGGTGCTTGTTATAGGCTGTTATAGGCATAAAGGTGCTTGTTATATGCATAAATGTGCTTGTTATAAGAATAAATATATATAACTAAGCATATTTATGCCTATAACAAGCACATTTATGTTTATAACAAGCACTTTTATACCTATAACAAGCACATCAATCTCCGAACCCAACTGCAGTGGGCCGCCCGCTGCCCGCTGTCATCATTTTATTGGTATATGAAATGATGATGTGGCGAGCTCTCCGAACCCAAGTATTTTTTCTCAAAAACATACCCAGTGTTGAGTCCTCGATTTCTTGAAACAAATGAAAATTCTCATTTTCCAGATCTCAAGTTGCACGCAAAGTTCCTGCCTTGTCTTTTCAACTTCCATATTCCAGAGTCTAACAGGCAACTGAAAATTTAACCACTATGCTACTATTTGATAACATGATAAAAAAAATTAAAAAAAAATATTTTGAGTGAAATCAACTTATTTTCAGTCTGTCAAACTAAATTCAAAATCGACTCAAAATAATTTTGAATTTAAGAGTTACCTCAAAACTCGACTTGAAATAACTTGAATTGCGACTCGGGTCATTTATCAAGCAAATTTCGAGTAACTTTTTATTTTGGAATCGAGTATTTTAGTCTAAAAAGTGAAATAAAATTATGCTTTTATTGAAAGTTATTGAGTATGTGAAGTAAAAAATAATATTTTTTTATATTAAAATTCATATAAATTGATTTAAAATTTTTATTTATTATTATTATTGTTTTTTAAACTACTACTATTTTGATCCTCACACCAAACAGGGCCTTAATTTTCTAGTCTTTTTTAAAGTCTAGAGATCAAATTTTAGATACATAATATTTTTATTTTTTTACAATTATGAACCCATGATTCGAGCCGACTTGAAATCGAGTTAATTTGAGCTAAATTGCACGAATTATGTTCTATTTCGATGTTAAACTAATTTTGAGCTCAACCGAGCTTGAGCTCAACCGAGTTCAAAATTTTTTATTTCAAATTGCCTTTAACTTGCTTGAAATTTGTTTGATAACAACCCTACAAAGCGGTGAGAGTTTAACTTAATGATCACACCACTCAAAAATTACTCGATTTTTAACTAGAATCAAGCTTGAATCAAAACTTTCAAGTAGAATCAGGGTGTCCAAAAGTTTTCAAGCAAAAATTTTTAATATATTTTACATAATAATAATAATAATATCATTTTTAGGAAAAAAAAATTAGGACCAATAAAATTTATTTACAAATGTTTCCATGTTTCTCACAAAATTGTTAGAAAATGATACATTTAAAATCTCTCCATGATCATTTATGAATATTAACTTTCAAAATTTTACTAAATAAGAAAAGTAAAAGTTGAATCAAACCTTAAATCGAATCAAACATAATTCGATCAAAATCAGCTGACTAACAAGTTATTTTTATAGCTCAAAATTGAATTGATTAAAAAATTTAAAAATATCATTTATATATATATAATATTAATTATATTTTATATGATATGCAAGATACATAAAGATACAAATCTATTTAGTTGGTGTCCAAATTAGTTATAATCATTTTTTAAAATTTTTTATAAAAAAATATTTTTTTTTTTTAGATATAATAATAAAATTAGTTAATTGTGAGAATATTAAATAAATTAGTTGATGTATTGAAAATTATATAAGCCATTTTATTTTTTTTTAAATATTTATGACCAATTTGAACACCATTCAAATAAAAGCAAAACCACAAATATGAGACAAAAGGTCGAAATTCTACTAAAGAAGAACACAAATGAGCTAATGGGAGTTTGAAAGGCTAGATCATAACCTCGACTGCAGGTTACTCATACTAGTACAGAAGATGATGATGTGGCAACCTTGGTACAGATATCGAAAGAAACCACAAAGTTCAACGACCGCGTCCACGGCCACGACCTCGGCCACGGCCCCGGCCTCGACCAAGAGGTCTCCCTGAAAAATGAACAAAAAAGTTTGTTAAAGTCCATGCTACTTCTGTAGACACAGAATATTACAAAATATTCCGACGGCAGAAGATGATAGGTGACATGGTAAGTTACTCCTGGGTCCTTATAGCTAGCACAGATTTTTCAAATTGATCCACATTTTTTGAATTGTTTCACCCATTTCTCACCAATTTGACTTCATTATAGGTCACCTACTTTTCTAATTTAACTTAATAATGAGATAATTTTGAAGTTTCCCTGCAAAATATTATTTTTTTGGCCAAGTAAATGACCAAAATGGAGAGAGGAGGGGATTCACCCATTTGGGGCTGTTAATTCAAGTCCATGTAACATGGCTTGTTGTCGTCGTTGTTGTTGTATTATACACAACAACAACAACAACCAAGCCTTAATCCCACTAGGTGGGGTCGGCTACATGAATCCTTTGTTTCCATTGCGCTCTATCAGTTATCAAATTCTTATCTAAGTTTAAGTAACTAAGATCACTACTTATAGTTTCTTGCCATGTCTTCTTTGGTCTCCCTCTTCCTCTTTGTACATGGGCAAAAGCCAATAACTCAATTTTTCTAACTGGAGCTTCAATCGGCCTGCGATTTAGATGTCCAAATCATCTAAGCCGACTTTCTCTAAGTTTATCCTCAATTGGTGCCTACGATTTTGTTGTTGTATTATACACAAAAAGCAAATAATGATGCAAGTGTTTGATCATGAATTACCACAAAAATCATTAGTTAAACAAAAAGTTTGGGCTGTCACTTCTCACTTATATATACACAATGACTTGAACACGGCAAAAGGTCAAGGTTGGACCGAATGAACCGTTTAGGTTTTGGGTCAGGTTCAGGTCCAGGTCCAAAACTAAGGAGAAAAAGTTCAAGTCCAAAACTAAGGAGAGAACAAAACTATTATGTTCAAGTCGAAGTGCATACATCCAATAAACACAAGGATGGCCAAAGAAGGAGGCCGACCAGAGAATGTATGCGTGTTGGGGGCGGGGGGAGTGTTGGGCATTCTTGGATAACGTGAAAGAAAAGTTATCAGGACTTGCTTGAAAATGCAAGTCAAACTCAAGGACCTGAAGGAAATGAAAGCATTAATATAAGTGAAAACCTTACCTAACCTTCAACCCTGATGAAATATACCCTAGGTGGACTCTACATGGATCTGAATACTACATCATGCGCTGACGAAAGATAATAAAATATAAATTACAACCACACCTGCTGTTGGCTTCTTGGGCTTGATCCTAGGTGTCTCTTCAACCAGCAATGTTTCAAGATTTAAGCTGTCCGGGAGAATGACGTATCTGATATTATTGCCTCTGACGCTCAGGTGATCCATGGTGATAGGGTTTTTTCCTCTTAAAGTCAGCTTCACTGTTTTAAGGTGTGTGTTCATACTGATATCCACCCCTGCATCAATCGAACATAAAAAGATAGCAGCTAGAAATGCAAAACAGTCACAATCTCAAAAAATAGCTTAATCTTCACACAATTCAAAAACAACACTATTTTCTTGTAATTCAAAATCAACTAGCTCAAACGATTCAACAAGATTGACTCATATGCATAAGCATGAATTTACACCTTTACAATTTTTTATGTAAAATTAAATTATTTAAAATATGTGCTTTTGTTCAGGGGAAGAGATTAATGAGTAGAAAGACCCTTTAGTACCTAATACACATATTCAATCAGCAATACCATTATACACAATGCATAATACATTATGCATATTTACCTCAAAATATAAGGCTCCTAACTCAACTCACAATCAACTAAAATCGAATAAATTTAAATTTTGATCAGCACAAATCAAAATAGACTCAAAATTCAAACACTTATGTTTGGTGTGAGGACCAAAATTAGGACTGAATTGGTATTAGTTTAAAAAACAATAATAATAATAATAATAAATAAAATTTTCTAATTATTTTACACAAATTTTAATATAAAAAATATTATTTTATTTCACATACTTAATAGTTTTCAATAAAAATATCAACTTTATTTCACTAGGCCAAAATACTAGATTCTAATATTTTAGCCTAGGATGTGAAATAAAGTTGATATTTCTATTAAAAACTTATTAAGTATGTGAAATAAAATAATATTTTTTAAATTTAATTTTGTGTAAAATAATTTAAAAAATTTATTTGTTATTATTATTATTATTTAAACTACTACTATTTTGGTCCTGATATTGGTCCCGCGCCAAACAGGTTAAATTTCAAGTTGTGCCCTACTTGAAGTCAACTTTATGAAAGCCTTAATTGCAATCAAAATTAATAAAAATCACAGAAAATCCCAATCTCTCAATAAACTAAACAATAAAAGAAAAATCAGTCGCCAGTTTGTTTCAACAATCATTATAAATTCTAATTTTTTTAATCGAACAATAGTTCTGCATGAGAACCAAGAGGCAATTGTCATAGAAAAATGGGAAAAAAAGGTAGTGGATTGCAGGATCTGATTGTAGTGATATCACATACTTGTAACACCTGATGAATTTCATTTATCAATTCTGCACATACTTGTAACACCTGATGAATTTCATTTATCAGTTCTGCAAGGACCAACAGAAATCTCAATTTTATACAGCACTACAAGGTTTTCTTCAAGAAAATTGCATTCTTCAAATTGTATCCATGCGTTCAAATTTAATTTCTTTAGCAACATAGCACTAAGTGGTGAACTCCGATTGAAATACAATAAATATATAAACTTACATAAAATAGTAATATTTAAAACAAATGAGGATGATCAATATAAAATAATTCAATAGCAAAGTACAAAACTTAGGTACATTCAGTAGATTTCTAGATAATACAGTGATAGAAATAGAAAATTGAAATTTGATAAATCTTTAGCCCTAATAAATTCTCTCAAAGTTCAATCCAGGATGCTAAAAATGAATGGAAGAGAAAAAAGAAAAGGGAAAAGCCTCTATCGCCGCCGCTGGAGCTCCACACTGTTATCGCTACTCCAGCCTCTGTTGCCAAAACTCTTGGTCGAGAGAGAAGATGAGAGCAAGAGGAAGAAGGGAAGAGGGAGGGGGAGGGAGGGAGGGAGAGAGAGAGAGAGATACTGAGAGATCTCTCTTTGGTGACGCCACCATCGATGGCTGCTTCTCGAACTTCCCTCTGTCATCATCAGCCTCCGTTGACGCCACTGTCGGGAGAGAGGGAAAAGAGGAGGACAGAGAGAGCTTACCTCTCTCTTCTTTACTGTAGGCAAGGAATCCATGAGAAATAAAGCCCTTTCTGAATTCTCATACAGTGGCAGTCCGAACAGAATGGGATCAGCAGTATATAGGTGGGAACAATGAGGATGCTAATAATGTAGTCGGTGAGGCGAGCAATGGTGGAATCTCAAGAGACAACACGGGTAGGGTTTCCAACAACAGAAGGAAGAAGCAAACAGCGTCGTTGGCATTAATATGCTGTGTAGGCAGTAGGAAGTGCGCTTGTGTCGCTACACAAGGATCGCAAAGTGGATGGCGGAGATCATTAATTAGAATAACGACGTTTTTTTTTACTAATAGAAAAGATAGCATTTTTACTCAAAGTGATGCATATACATATATATACACTACATTATAATACAACTAACAAGCATAAGATTGAGCATAAAAAAAGGCATAAGATCGTTAGCATTTCAACCTACAAAACAACAACAAACAATTAGCCTTTATCCCACTAGATGGGGTCATCTATATGAATCTATTGTTTTCATATACTTTATCAAATAACAGATCTTTATTTAGCACTAAATATGTAAGGCCATTCTTTATAGTTTCATGTCATGTCATTTTTTATCTTTCTTTTCCTCTCTTTACATGGGTAAGATTTAATAACCTAACTGGTGGGGACACCACGATCGACCGTCGATTCATTCCTGGCAGAGTTTATCGTCGACGGCCGAGATCTAGCCATGCTGCTTCAATCTGGATTGATTGACTATTATGACAGATTGGGAAAGAAGGATGCTGCGGATCGCTGACTCGATAGATTGGAAATCTCCTATTTATTCTGATTGATTGGAGATTCCATTTTGGGATTATTTTATTTCTCGCATTTATTTTGTATTAGTTGTTTCTATTTCAGTGATCAGTATTTTAGGCATGTCATTTAGTATTTCCTCGTTTGTGTGAGGAATTTATTACATTATGTATTTTTTCTTTATTGAGTCAGTCTGTATGGAGGCCTATATAAACGTCTCTCTGTCACTCTTATTTCCTTAATGCTGAATATATTTGAGTTGTGTTTTCCCTCGGGATTATTTGATTCTGGAATGAATCGATATCCTGGATAGGGAAGGGCTTAGGCCTTGGGTGAGAATCCCTAAACTCCACCCGCTCTAGCTCCTCCCCTCCGGGTTCGATTCCATCCCTCTTACATCAGCTCTCCTCATCCTCGTTCACCCTGCTTGCTCGTTTGCGTTCTCAGATCTAGCTCCGCTCGACGCCCTGGTGCAGTTTTCTGCCACGGAACCTCTTCGCCCCTGCGCGCACTTTTCCTCTAGTGCGTCCGCAGCCGCAGACATACAGCCGCACTGCCACCGCACCCGCCGCACCTTAGCCTAGCACGCAGGCCAGACGCACCCTTGCGCCAGACGTGCGTCAGCGCCCCCTGCACGCGAGCGGGTCAGCGCGCGACTGCCCCGAGGAGCTCCCGCGCGCGTGCCTACCAGCACGCCGCCAGCAGCCAGCAAATTCCGTCTCTCGGGCCGCCCCGTCTGCACGCCGCCGGCGCCCGCCGATCCGCGCCCGCGCGTCCGCGCTCGCCAGCGGCCCGTCGGCGCTGCTCGGCGCGCCCATCTGCACGCCGTCGCGCGCGCGCGCAACGTCCGCGCTCGCACAGCGCCCGCGCCCCCGCCCGCATCCGCGCCCGCTAACAGCCCGCGCGGCGTTTGCGTCCGCGCTGCGCCGCACCCCGCAGGCTGCGCCCGCACCAGAACATCGCTAGTGTGTGCCTCGGCTGAGACACCCTAACTATTTGGAGAAAAGCTACTCGTGGTCCCTGAATTTTCTGGGCTTCAGGGTACGAATTTCAACAACACCTTTTAATCTGGTAAAATTGAATAATCTGGATTTTTCTACTCGCGTTGCTGATTTGCGTCGAACTTGTTCCGCCTGTGCGAGCCTTTCATTATTAAGTGATTTTCAATTACTGTTGGTTAAATATTGTGAGAACCTTAATCCTGTTCCCCGTTTCTGATTTATTGAAAAACCGGATTGCGCCCTCATCTGAATTGGTAATTTCTCAATTACCTTCGATCTAATTTATTTAAAATTTTAAAAGTCATTAGTTTTGCGGGCTTAATTAATTTCTCAGTCCTCACAAAATTATTCTCTGAAATTCAAGCATTATTTTGTGAAAACCTGCTTTATAAAATTGCTGATCTCTAAACTGCATTATCATTCATCGGTCCCGCATCACTAACTCTCCTCACTGAGTTTTTATCGGCTTACGATATATATGGCTGAACCATCAAAGACGACTATCTCTGAGTTTATCCTCAATTGAGACTACTCTAACCCTCTCACAGATGTAATCACTTCTCAAGCCATAAAATAAACTAGCATCATAATGAATAAATCAAATACAAAAAATTTGCTAACAATTTTTCATCTTTTCCTAATTTATCAAAGTAATGAGGCCTTTATGCCAGTTTTGATCTAACAAGTGGGTAGAAGCAGCGAAAAATTAATCAATAAGTATTAAAAACATGAAATTAGATAATATCATTGTATAAATTTAGGATTATCATTGCATCACAACATTGCATCACAACATTGCATATAAACTATTAACAAAATTTAATTACCCATGAGCAACAACTAGTGAAACTAGGGTGAAAGCTGTAGTCGAAATGACAAAGATACATTGAAAGAGAACCTAAGACCTCACAATCAGTAACCATAATTAAAACTATATGGTACACCAAACATGGCACCAATAAAAAGAAATTAAATCATATGAGCCTATGTCATGTGTAAAATAAAACCAGAATTAGATTGGTTAATTAGTTATATCAAATAAAATATCCATGAAACCAAAAAACTAGAGGCTATATTCTTTGTGCAAGAAATGACATGAGTTCATGATATACTACAAACTGGTATTACTGCTGCTTCTTTGGTGTGTTAAAAAATCTATAACCGCTAACTTTACAATTACCAACCAGCCAAAAAAGTGCTTGGCAGCTGTTGTTGGGTTCCTGAAAGGTTTAGATTTTATCACATCAAAAGGTAAATAAAATGCTGGATTTTGAAATGCCAAATAGTTGAAATGTACCAATGGGTTTTAAACATTTGGCCTAATAAGCTGTCCAACTATTGGTACAATAGCACACAAGTTGAAGTAAATCCTGTTTGTCAGATGCTAATCCAGTTTTAACAAGTGGTACCAAAGCCAAAGTTTGCATTGAGTTTGAATGTGTGACACTTTGTGGGTCCAATGACGACACATAATGTGGTTAGCAATTTTGAGTAACTCCTATGTTGCCTTCCCAAGTTGAGCAATACAAGTTGGTGCATACTAGTTTCGTGACTAATTGACCCATCATAAAAACATCTAATTTAATTGAGACAGATGACTAATACGGAGATACAAAGATTTGTTATTGGTTTTTGCTTGTTTGGGATTAATTGGCACATCATAAACAATCTAATTTTAAGTGGGAGAGATAACTAATATGGAGATACAAGTGAGTGCAAGATTCATTTTATTTGTTCTTGGTTAAAAATTAAGAGTTAAACTTGCCTAACTTAAGCAACTTTTTCCCATGAAAAAGATAAGCAACAACATTATTTCAAACTAATTTTCAAAAAAAAAGAACAATTTTATTTCAAATAGTATACAAATTCCAACAAGAAAATTTTCGGTAAAGGTACCTTTACAATTCAACTTACACATGTTTAAACTCAAAAAAGTTAACAGACATAATTGGATGAAGTTTAGTCTTCTCATTAGAAAATTAAGCATAAAATTTGTTGGTTATTAGAAATTTGAGCTTTCAACTTTTGTATACTAATTTTGGGACTAATTGGTCCATCATAGAGAGATGACTGATACGGAGATATGAGTGCAAGATTTGTTATATTGGCTTTTGCTTGTTTGGGACTAACTGGCTCATCGTAAACAATATAATTTTAAGTGGGAGAGATAACTGATATGGAGACATAAGTGAGTGCAAGATTCTTTTTATTTGTTATTGGCTAAAATTAAAAATTAAACTTGTCTAAATTAAAAACAACTTTTTTCACATGAAAAGGAGCGGCAAAAATTTTATTTCAAACTGTAAACAAATTCCAATATAAAAATTTTCTTGTAAAGTAACTTTAGAATTCGATTTACACAAAGTTTAAACTTAAAACAAGTAAACAAACAAGGACATAATTGGATGAAGTTTAGTCTCATTAGAAAAATAAACATATACTTTTAGCTAGTTATCAGAAGATTGAGCCATCAGCGTAAGCTTCAGAGTTAACAATCTCATCAAAGCCACATCCAATGCCTGTCTTTGCTGGTTACCAGATGATTGAGCCTTAACCTTAATCTTCTGAGATAACGAGTATCTCACCATAGTGATATACCCTCGTTCTACACCACCAGACTATCATAGCTACAAAAAACAAGATTTTTTTTATTTTTTTAGCAAAATGGGATAAGTTTTTGTACTTCTAACGCTGCTTCACCATTTTATCCTGCTTTACATAGCAATAAATTAACACGACAACCCTCTCCTGACTCTCGATTTTATCCTGCTTTACATATTTGTCGAGTAAGTCGCTCTTTCCCAATTATCCTTTTTCATCAAAAAAAATCCTTTTTCACTGCATATGCCATTGTGTGCATCACCATCTTCCACCTAGTTCACGCCAACATAGGGATCTATCACACGTATCACAGGCAGTAATATTTGCCTATCTAATGGAACCTTGTAGGTTTTGACTAAGACAAACTACTCCAGTAGCACCCATTCATAAAAAGCACTTGTAGTATAGAGAAATGTAATGAAAAAAGGAACCCTAAAGCTTGGGACCAAAAGCAGTTAGTAGAGACCATTGAATAAATCTCTATAACACTTAAAAGCACAAACATGATTTCTAAATCCCCTAGCAGTCATAGCTTCACATTCTCAATTTTTCCTCAGCAGGATATGTCATTAGTTGCAAGATATTAGCTAAAATCATCTAAAGAGAACATGTCAAATTTTCTCACTATACAGGTCGTGTGATGGCTGGCTGATGAAGGATCAAACCAAACGTCATAGAAGAGATCGAAAAAAAATAGGCTTACAAATAAGTTACAAATATACATTTACGCCCCTCCTACTACCATGATACCTATTTTAAATAGATACAGTATGCAAAACAATATGCTCACTAGTCTATTACAATGATTCTAACTCATGTATAGTTTGTCAATGAGAAACATTATTTAACGGGAAGTCCCTTGGTCAAGATATCAACAATTTTTGTTCCTTTAATAATAATATATAATTCATCTTTTCCACATTAGACCCAACCTATTCTCTAACAAAATGATGGCCAATTTGCACAGACTTCAAACAAGTTACCTTGGTTAAGACATCAACAAATTTTGTTCAATTGATTAAGTGAGGATTAACTTAATGAAGTAAGATTTTCATTTTTCCTCTCAACAATATCATAGTTTTCTTTCAAAACTATCCGTATGATACATGGTAGGTGCATGCATAAATTGTGATTCTTGATTTACAGCATAGGATATATCTGTCACAATATAAAGTCGAGTACCATAATGCTTTAGAAATACTATGAAATAGTGTCGGATTCTTGAAAGGTGGGCTGTCATTAACTTTTAATTTATTGGAAATTAGTGCCTTAATCAATTTGTAATAAGCCATTTTGTATTTGTCCAATGCGTCCATAAAATATTTATAGGTGGGTCATTTCTAATTCATTATTTGACGTATCAATCTCAATGCCAAAAAAGTAATGCATTTATGTAAATCTTCGACATTAAACTTGCCTTGAATTAGCTTCACCTTAGAGAATACCTTTAACAGTTCCTCGTGTTAATAATATCATCCACATAAAAAGAATATTGACCAAGAAATTACCTTATTGGTAAATGAATAAGGAGTTATCTACAGAAAATATCTCGAAACTACTTTTGCAAATGATATCATAAAAGCTATGGTAACATGTCTAGGATGCTTGTTTCAAATTGTAGATGGACCGTTTTAGCTTGCATACATATTTCTCAAGATTAGCTTCATGAATGCCTTCCAGTTGCTCCATATAATCTTCCTCATTTAAACTGCCACATTAGAATGTGTTTTTTACATCTAACTGATAAAGTGTCCATCACGAGATAAGGCAACTGATAGAATAATATGAATAGTTTCGATCATAACTACTAGAGTAAATGTTTCATAATAATCTAATCCATATCCCTTGGCTAAACCTAGCCGTGTATAGTGGCCATTTGACATATATTTCAATTAGTAGACCACTTTGAACCGGCCACATTTTTGTTTGAAGGCCTTTCAATAATATTCCAAGCATTACTAATCTTGATGGAATCTATTTCTTTTATGGACACAAATAATCTGTGATTTTAGTTTTTTTTTTTTTTTTGATAGTAAGCCTTCAGTGTAATTGCTAAACTACATCATGAGGATAAATGGTTTCTTTATAATTTCAGAAATGGCTTCGTTATAGCTAACTGCTTCCATCATTCTAAAGGAAGTTGTTATAACTTGTAGACACATCTAGAAAATCAATCCTAGTTTGCATATGTCTCTTGAACATGATGCTTTGTTCTAGCCAAGCATGGTCCCAAGTTATAGCCATGTGTTGCTTGTTGAATTGCTAATTCCGTTGTGTTTGATACTCCCTATTCTTCCTGTTGCAGTAACTGTTCCTATTGTGGTAGTTTCAAAACATCTTGCTGATCATGTTTAACAGTCTAAAGTTGTGTGCTTTGTGAGTTATCAGCATTAGTTTGAGCACTGTGTTGATTTCTAGATCTCTATCACCAAAGATAATTACTGGTCGATCAGTGTTAGCATCTTGCATATTTGAACTATCATTATTGATGTTTTTATGTTACCATGCAAGGTTGAGATTGTGATCTAACAACTGAAAATTGATCCCATCAACTACATAATTTTGGCAAAGGTCCCTGTTAGCATCACTTTTTCATAGGTGCGAAACTCCATAAGGTGCACATACTTGCCAGGCATTCCATTCATCTAAAGACCACAATCCTAACAACTACGGCCTTGGGGGTTCCTAGATTATAGCAACAAAATCCTTTACAACCAAATACTCTTGAAAGTCTTGCAGGATAAGATATTGAGTTGATGTTCATCTTTGTAAACATATACTATACTACCAAAGACATGAAGCAATAATATGCTATTTCATTATAAAGTCATTCAAAGGGGAATGGCATTACTCCTGTAAATTGTTGTTTAGAAGTATTTTCCCCCTCGATTTTCTCCCCCATTATTCCTCTTACTATCTTGGATAGCCTATAGTACGTTTCTTTCTAACCCCTTGTTCTTTGATGAAAATCTTATGTAAACCTTCCTTTATTTTGTAGTAAATGGAATTGGATTTATGCTTCATGTAATGGAAAAAAATTATGCTCATGTTTGGTCCAATTTGTAAATTTCTCTCTATTTTGCTTTAACAATATAGAAAATTTCATGCTCTGGGGATTTTCTTATGAATGATGTAGGGTTTTTCTTATGAATTTGCCTTGAACCATTACTAAATTCAAACCTAATTGTATGAAACTTCAATATTTGTCATGCTTGCGAAGAACTTGTATTTTTAGAGCTTAATTTCTATTACAATTTCTATGTGAAGCTCTCAAAATCACCTGCATACCATGTGTTTCCTGAAATGCCCCACAAATATAATTATGGAATTTTAGTTTGTTTAGGCTGCATTATTCCTACATGCATATCTCATGTTTGCTGAAATCCTCATACTCATATAAACCTCTATTTCCCTGGTTTTCCTTAGGTTACATTAGCATTACATCAAATTCCTTATCAAACCAAAAAAGGAAGGCGGGGAGCAGGTACTTGCCTACGGTATGACAAAATCTCACTTCTTCCAAGTTTAATCAAAGCCAGAATCTATGTTCAACCCAGTCATTCATCAGCACCGAAAATAACCCGAAGCCAAACAAGCATATGCCATTCCAAGTAGATAGTGATCTAATAATGCCGTTGCAAGAACAATTAGATTATGAACAAATAGAGAAGAAATCTATCGACCTAGATAAATAAAATAAGACAAAAACCATATACAATCCGAAAGAAGCTCAATCTTTAAAAAACTCTAATTTTGGAAAAATCCAACTTGCAGCAAGCCGAACCTACACCGACACAGAGAAACCAAAGATATCGCCAAGGTATCTAGCAACGACTTCCAAAACTCACAAACCCATTAGCGTAAAGCACATTGTTGTTAATGCCACACAGGCACTAAAACCCTAAATGGGGGATAAATCTGCCACCGCAAAAATATATACAATGGGCAGGACAGTAGCAAGTACCCGTAATGGTTCCATGAACGACGGTTCCGTTCTTCAGCTCGATCGAGACCGTCTCATTGTTCAGCTTCATCAAAAACCTAAACGAAACAAGGAGGAAAGATGAGCGATAATCAGCACACGGCAAAAGAAGTAACAGAGAGCTGCAGAGATCCAAATCTCAGATCAATTTGAGCGAGGGTTGTGAAGGGAAGATCACCTGACGAGCTTCATTTTGGCGGACAAAGCAAGAGCCGACGGGCTACCGGAGGGTTTTGCAAATGAAGTGAGCGCATAAAACCCTTTTGAAGACCCGCCGGCAGCCGACAGTCAACTGAGTTACTGAGCCAAGGGCAACGGTCAAAACAGGTAAACTCGCCTGATTGGTGCCTAAATTAATCATATATAGTTTTTAAAAAAATAAATTAAGTTATATAATTTTTAATATATTAATTAATTTTATTTAATATTTTTATAATTAATTAATTTTATTTCTCATCATATATATATATATATATATCTAAAAAAAACTATAACTTTTTATAAATCTAGGCCAAGCAACTTTCAAGTGAACTATTCTCCAACGATAAGCAAAATAAAAAAAGTTTGATTTAAATTGATTTTTAATTCAATTATTTCAAAAATAATTTGATTTTAGGTTGATTTTTTATGCAAATTTTGTTGAATAATAAAATTTGATACATTGAACCAAAGGTATATACATTATATTTTATAATACATTCTATAGTTCAAATTTAATACATTATACAATATAATTATTTAATTAAATAGCAATTGAGTCTCTTGATTTTGCTTCTATGCATAACTCTGTCCCTACTATTTATAAATTAAGAAAAATAATCTACAATGTTGTATGCAGGTGCATCTAAATCTCAGTCAAAGTACATGCGAGCTCTACGGCTAATTTGTTTAGCTATTCTATAAAGTTAGGATCAACTGTAGCTAAAGCAGCTCCTATCACACAAATTCTAGTCAACTGTACCCAAACTCATCTGTATTGCACACGTAGCGGCCTCTAATTGGCATCCGAATAGTATTTCATTCGGATGCAATAATTTCTCAAAGAAAACACTTTCCCTCTATGGACTCTTTGAAAAATATACATATATATATATTTTTTAATAAAATTTATCCTTAACTTTAGAGTTGGGAGAACATCTTGCTCTTAGTTGCCTCCGTTTGTTATACCCCAAGGCTCATGCCTCCGATGTGATAGGTGCTCTATGGAGAGAAATTGGACATCTCTATTCCCGATTTCAGCCTTTTTGGATCGTGATAGTAAGGTCTATAAATGCTTGAGTTCGCCAAACTTTACTACCAACAGATGAACCGTTAGACTTTCAATTTGTAAAGAGGCAATGTAAATAGTAGACACTCAGTTGCATTATACAATATAATTATCCAATCACATACATTTTATAAAAAATACGAGCTAATAGTAATTAAATCCCTCTAATTTATCCTCTTGTGCAACTCAATCCCTACTATTTATGAATTAAGAAAAATGATCTTTGATATTACACGCATGTGCATCTAGATCTCAGTCAAAACAAAAAAAAAGTACACACGAGGGGAAATTAGAAGACCCTAATTGCTATTTTTAAACAGTAGATACTCAATTGTACATGAGAGTAAATTAGAGAGATCCAATTGGTACTGATCCACAAAATAAGTATAAAGTACAATTAAGGCCCCGTTTGTCTAGAAGTTTAAAATTAACCTGGTTTAATTTTAACCAGGCATATCACATCACACATAAAATTTAATATTAAAAATTAAATTTATTTCACATCCTACACATATTACTAAAATAATACTAAAATAATAACTAACTTATATCACATCCCTCACATATTCCAACATAATAACTAATTTTATATCACATCCCTCACATATCCCAACATAATAACTAACTTTATTTCACATTATTCACAACTTTTAATAAAAAAATATCTCTATCCAAATTTAATTTTAAACTTCTTAAATTTAACCTTACAAACAAACACAAATGATTTAATACAACAATAACTAAAGTCCTCTTCCTAAGAGGTATCCTCAAAAGAATATGTCCAACAGCCATGAATGAACACCAGCAGGAACTTCCAATGTCAAAAAGCTCTCCTTGCTGCTGAATCTGAACTCCTCTTGCTTTGCATTAACAGTGCAGAATTTAGGCTGAACACTTGAATATGCACCAAAAATACCAGATCCTCTCCCCTTTAAACGTAAAACAGGATTAGAATTTGTGTTTCTGAACTCTACATCTTCCACAGCACCACCAGAATTATACATCTTAATCAATCCAATAGGTGCAAATTCCACAGTTCTGTCATAGACCTGTTTAAAAAAGTGTGAAAAAATGCTAGAATACACGAGAATTTCATACTAAATCGAAGCAATTTCTCAGTTCAAACACCAAAAACTGGACATAGTTATGCAATAAAGAAAGGATCATTTTCCAAAGATTTCATTTGTTCATGCAGGTATGATCCTTCAGACTATCAATGCTAGAAATAATTGTTTCAACAATAGGTTTGATGAATTTTTTTTATTAGTGTTTCAATTGGTTTTATGAATGCTGGCCTGCAAAGAAGAAACATACAAACAAAATAAATGTTGCAGAAATGAGGATGTTAAGGTGGATGTGTGGATATACACGAAAGGATAGAATGAGAAATGAGTATATCCGAAAGAAAGTTGGTGTTGCACCAATTGAGGATAAACTTAGAGAAAGTCGGCTTCGATGGTTTGGACATCTAAATCGCAGGCCAATTGAAGCTCCAGTTAGAAAAATTGAGTTACTGGATTTTGCCCATGTACAAAGAGGAAGAGGGAGACCAAAGAAAACATGGCAAGAAACTATAAGGAGTGATCTTAGTTACTTAAACTTAGATAAGAATTTGGTAACTGATAGAGCGCAATGAAAACAAAGGATTCATGTAGCCGACCCCACCTAGTGGGATTAAGGCTTGGTTGTTGTTGTTGTTGTTGTTGTTGTAGTGTTTCAATTGGTTTTGCTTGGGTTCGAATGCTAACTGCAACATAAGATGCAGTGGTGTCAGATTGACTTCTATGCCCCAGTTGGTAATACGAGGGGATCCAAGCAGAGGAATAACTTGGGTTGTGATCATTATAAATGACTTTGTTTCACTTTAAATAGAGCTGAATAAATAAAAGAATTGCATGTAATTAACCACATTTTTGAGGCAAAACTTTGTTACCATTGGCTAGATAAAATACCTTGATGGGAGATATAGTGAACACTTCAGACTGGAGAATCTTCAGTGATATATCAAAAGTCCCATCCTTTGGCAACATAGACAGAAAACCTACACCAATGAGGACAAAAAAAAAGTTGACAAAATTCCATTAGGATTTTTTTTTTTGGATTCTCCATTAGGAAAATTTTGAGAGTGCATCTCGTAGTAACTCAATGAGTCAGATCAAATTTCTTTCTTTGGGCAAAGGGTTCAAGGGTTGACTTAAACATGACCACAAAATACAGGTCAAATTTGGATTAGTCAACCTCAAAGTGAATGTAATAAAAACAAGTAACTTGTGAACTTCCTAAATTTTAGGCAATTCATAAAATCATCTTGATGAAACTCGATGAGTTGGAACAAATTTCTTTCTTTGAGCCAGGGGTTCGATGGTTGACTTAAACATGACCACAAAACATAAGTCAAATTTCGGTTAGTTAACCTCAAAGTGAATCTAATAAAAACTAGTAACTTGTGAATGGTAGCTTTCACACTTTCTAAATATAAGGCAATTTATACTTTAAAATTACCTTGATGAATTATGATCATTCGTATGGCGTTCTTTGTATTTAATTTTGTATTTTATAGTTATTTATCCTAATTGTTTTTTTTTTTTATGAGCTGCATATTAGAATGCTGATTAGACACCTTCCTATTTATTGGTTATTACATAGATAGGGCCTAGGGGTTGCTCTATCCCCTGACTCAATTACAATTGAATCATTCACATTCCACAAAAAATTCACTCTTTACAACTAAAGCACAGTAAAGCTCATTTAGTTAGATGTTTTTCTGATTGAAGAGAAAATATATTGAAGTACATGTACAGTGTGAAATAAAAATTAATTATTTTATTAGAAGATACGTAGGATGTAAAATAAGGTTGATTTATAATACTGGAATTTGTATATTATGTAAAATAAAGTTAATTTTTAATATTAAATTTTATGTCTAAAATAAAATAAATATAAAAAATTGATAGGTTGTTTTTAAAAACATGAACCAAACAAGCCTGCCAGTGATATATATATACATACATATATACATATATATTTATATATGACATATCAGCCCGATTTTTCTCTGCTACCCTAAACATTATATACTCCATTATATGCAAGTTATGATAATAAATTAGAGTGACAACAATATACAAGGGTAGTTATATTGTAATTTGTATCAATTTAGGTGTTCTACATGTAAATATAGAATCGTGAGTATTTATATGTAAAAAGCCAAGTTAAATTTCCCATAATAATTCAAATTCATAAGTTGGCTAAGATAACAAGAGGTTGAGTATAGTCCAAGTTCGTACCCACTTATTAAGAGGTTTGTGTTCCGGAAGGTTGGCCTAGGCCAAACGATTAAAACATGTCAATATTATACAAAATACATCATCTAACATTCCCTTTGAGGACGTTATCAAATGGATTAGGGAGAGGCATACTCCTCTCCCACAAAAAATCACCTAATGCTGCTAAGTGAGCTACAACAACAACCAACAACAACCAAGCCTTAATCCTACTAGGTGGGGTCGGCTACATGGATCCTTTGTTTCCATTGCGCTCTATCAGTAACCAAATTCTTATCTAAGTTTAAGTAACTAAAATCACTCCTTATAGTTTCTTGTCATGTCTTCTTTGGTCTCCCTCTTCCTCTTTGTACATGGACAAAATCCAATAACTCAATTTTTCTAACTGGAGCTTCAATCGGCCTACGATTTAGATGTTCAAACCATCTAAGCCGACTTTCTCTAAGTTTATCCTCAATTGGTGCAACACCAACTTTCTTTCGGATATACTCATTTCTCATTCTATCCTTTCGTGTATATCCACACATCTACCTTAACTTACAAATTAAAAAAAGTCATAATGGTAGAACATAAAGAAAAATAGATTATTACATCCGACCCAGTTAATTAAACAATCTGACTACATAGATGACATAGTTGATCACATTGAAATAATTCTAACTAACGAACATTGTAAGGTTAATCGATTCAAGTTGAACGAGTGTACCTTTACCTACTATGGAGCTAGTAAAAGGGAAGTGCCTACACTAAGCAACTATAGGTGTCTGCAAATAGCAAGTGAGATTGAGTAGTTTATTTGAATCACCAATAATTTTTGTAAAACCTTGTGATATATTAGGAACCATGTCAATCGTCATTTGGACCTACTATCCACATACTTATAATCAAATTGAGTCATCCAGTAGATGTTAGTAGGTCAAAAGTTGAATCTGCATCTAGTTCTTGTATGTTGTCGCATGTTTAAATCTTATTTTGCATTCATGTTTGTTGCATGTATCAGTACCTTCATTTTATGTTATTTAGTATTTTATTTCAAACCAAATTAAATTAAAACAATGAATTTATCCTTCAGTACTGAATTAATTCATGTGGGCATACATCATGAATTGAGCATTAAATATTTGGTTGATTACATTTCTAATATCTAGCACCCAAATCTATCAACATAGATAAGTCAACAAAAAAATGTCAAGTTAGATATAACAATATCATTTCTTAATGCTATACGATATATATGTAATGATAATGTTATATCTGAAAGGTTTAAAAAAGGGTCTTATAGATAAATATGCATATAACAATGCTCCAGGTAGTAGATGTTAGCCTTATAAAAAGCATCTATAATTATTTGCGATATATTACTGTAAAATCACAAGGATTATATCATCGTAACAAATAGATCTCCAAAAAAAAAATCCGAACTTAGGGCGTAATTTAAACTTCATATAAAAAATTGAACCTCATTTACATTCTTTATAGACTTTGACCATTAACTATATTATACTGGCAAGGTACTAAGATGCACAATGTTATAACGGTTAAAATACAGACCCACAATATTATATCGGTTAAACTATAAGGGCCATAATGAAAATTTTTCACAGATAAATTAGTAATTTCACTGCCAAGTTAACAAAAAATTAAACAGAAGAACATACATTGTTAAACAGCGTAAAGTATATGGACCTATAAAGTCTGATTTTTTTTGTAGACCTACTTGTAATTATAGTACAACTATTTATTTGGATGAGTGGCTATATATAAGTAGACAAACTTAGCCAAGAAAATGAGTCTCAAACTTAGTCAAAGAGAAAAGGAAATCTCTAAGAACTATGGCAACATCTTAATATCACAGATAGAAAGTTATACCAGAATCAAAAAAATAAACAGCACAGTCACCATTCCAATAGTTTCCAGCAACCTCTTCAAGGTACTCTACGTCGGTTGGACTAACTTGAGTAGTCAGGAACTCAGGAATGGGAGTTTCATGTGTGCTACTCAAGCCATACCAAGTTCCAGCTCCTTGGCAATTAAAGACACCCAGAACTCCAGTTAATTTGTTCAGATTCCAAATCTTCAGAAGACTGGAGCATATAAAAGCAAAATATGAATCAACCTTGTACATAAGAAGCTCATTCTATGAAAACTAAAGCACATTCTAAGAAAACTAAGCAATCAGCTTATTTGGTTTGGAAATGGTCACCTTTTACCATCAGTAACTGGGTCGATGAATAAACAGTCCCGAGTTGGCCTACCAGGACATTTAGCCCTTAGAATCGATCCATCAGGAAGTACAAGCTTTTTAAGTAGATCAAAGTCATGCTCATTGATTTTATCGCTGCAAAAAATTAGACAGTTAAGTTTCTCTAATTACTTTCCACTTCAAAGAAAGACAAGAAAAGAAACAAAATCTGGTAAAATGTAACAAAAAAAAGCCAAATGGTTTAAGGCTGTAGTTTGTCCCATATATAAATTCACATGCCAGGTATTCCAAACTAAGGTCATTTTGTTTTAACAGATGTTAAATCTCTGATCAACCAAACTAAAAGCTTAAACTTGTAGGTAATGGACTACAAGTAATTTTATATTCTTATATGCACTCTCATGCTCGAGTTACTTTTCTTTGCATTGTGAATTCAATTCAACATAGATTCATTTTTTTAATCTTACGCCAAGAATAATTGGGGATCACCAATGCTCAAACTTGAAGCCTCAAACTCTAATACTTTGTTAAATCTCTAGATACCAACTAACCTAAAATCTTAAACTCATGGACCCAGGAATAATTTTATACTCTTACATGAAGCATGAATTAAACTGGACAATTTGTGTAAGAAATAGGTTTTTCACAGTTTTGACGTGCAGCATAAAGGGTGAATGGAACTCCAGCTCAAGAATTCCTGACATCAGGTTAAAGAACTCTACAGCCTGGCCAACTTAGAAGCTTAAATTTGTGACTCAAAAAAAAAAGAAGCTTAAATTTGCATGTTACAACCCCACAACTGAATAAGCTACAAAAAATACACACCTCACGTAGATTCCACAGCCACCAATTGATCTTGCCTTTGCATGAAACTCTGCTGCATAATGGAGGCTCTGGAGTAAGGAAGGAGACATTAAAGAAAGTCGTAGGAAAAAGGATAATTTAGTAATGATGTTGAGCAGACAAGTTTCAACTTACATAGAACATGTCCCAATCTGGAACAACGATCTCTCCAAGCAATATGCTATTGAAAGCAACAGCAGCTATATGCAATGTTTGTGAATTTAGATTTCTCGGCATGTAATCATCTGAAGCCCTTGTTATAGCACTAACTTTAGAGCTGAAATGAAATTTTTTACTTAGAAAGGAGAAATTTGTACTAAATCTTGATCATAAGCTTTGAATGAGTTTCACGAACCTGTATATTGAGTCTGTACTCTGACCCATGCTGCATATTATACTGTTATCATCAAAATTTTTGGATATAGATTTTTCAAGTGCCTCTTGGAACTTATGAGTTAAGGACACCCGGCCACCATAGCCTGCACCAAGTGTCTCCAGAATATTTTGGACATCAACTTTAACTCCATCGATGTTCTGTGATGCAAGATAGCAGTGGAGGTCATCATAAAATTCATCCGCCTTGTTTGGGTCAATCATGCCGACACCATATCTCTCCATGCATTCCATGGACAAGTCCCTAGAATGTGAGAGGTTTCCCGGAGATTGACCTGGGTATAATAACTTCGAGTTATATTTCTTGGTTTCTGGTGCATTTGGATTGACTCCTCCCCAGTATCCCATAAGGGCATGCCATACATAGACGTACCTGAATGTTATCACATTGTTGTCAAGGAAGAGCATATTAACTTGAATTTTTTGAACATGAAGTTAAAGATTAATACGAAGCTAGCATACTTTACTCCAAAAGTTTCTTTGATAGATGTGACAAAATCCTTGAAGCCATTGGAAGTTCCATCAGAAGATAAATCATTACTCCTAAACTTGCCATTTTCCTTTATGCTGACTAATCTGCCTCCAAAACTATGGAATTAGTGCATAAACGAAAGAAAGTGGAAACAGCATTGCCCTAAGAAGAATGATGGACTGATTAAGTAAACTCACTAAGAACCTTCTACAATTGGTTCACCATCTTTTTGAAATTCATTTGCTACATCTTGCCAGCCATCATCTATAATAAGAAATTTTGCTGGAGCACCACCGTCTGAAAAACTGATGCAGAGAAGAAAAACATTGTTTCAGAGATATCACACTTTACTATCAAGAGCCTGTTTATTTGGAAGGTTAAATTTAACAAGATTAAAATTAAATTTGAATAGAGATATTTTTTTATTGAAAGTTGTAAATATGTAAAATAAAGTTAACTATTATGTTTAGATATATGAGGGATGTGATATAAAGTTAGTTATTATGTTGGGATATGTAAGGCATATGATATAAGTTAGTTATTATTTTAGTAATATGTGTAAGATGGGAAATAAAAATAATTTTTAATATTAAACTTTAGGTGTGATGTGATATGCCTAGTTAAAATTAAACCAGGTTAATTTTCAACGGCCAAACAAATGGAGCCCAAATCTTTTCATCAACTTAAATATATTGTAACATCTCGATAAAATTTAAGTTTAGAATTTTGGTTAATTTAATTTATTATGATGGAATTAATTTTATTCATGAGGAATTAATTATTTAAAATTAAATATATGAAATATTAAATATTTGTTGTGCGAATTAAAATTTAAAATGGCTGAAATTAATATTTAATTTAATTTAATCAGATTATTTAAAATTCAAATCCAATGAATTTAATTATCCATTAAATATCCATAACTACCTCCTTAAATTAAGACTAAGAAAAATTACAGAAATACCTCCAGATTATTATTTAGAGAAAGAAATAGAGTTTCTCACCTAAAACACCGATTCAATTTCTTCCCCTCCCATAACCGCCGCCGGCCTAGAGAGAGAAGAGAGAAGGAACGCGTGGGAGAGAGAGAGAGAAGCCAGATCTCCCTCAAAATCGACGATTCTTCTTCATCTTCTTCTCGATATACACGTTTTCTTACGCTTTGGACCGGATCTAGCAATTTGGAGTGATCTTTTCTCTTCGGATCTCAAAAAAACCTAAGATCATGGTGAATTCGAGGTAGGTTTTACCCTAACTTAGCTAGATAAATTTTTAATTCTATCATCAAATTGAATTTGTTTCTTATTATGCTGTCAATCTGAGAAATAACGCCATGTTTTCGTGATTCTCTGAAATTTAAACCTTCATGTATTTCATTAAGCAGTGATATGACTTAATTAAGTTTAAATACAATTATCACATAATTGTTTTGAGAAAATGAGAGGTTACCGTGAAATGCAGTACCTATTAAATACCATACTTAATATATTATTTGTTTTGCTCTCTGGACTCCATGAATTGAAAATTCATAATGTTATAATCTCATAAATAATAAAGATTATTTGCAATTTATGCTTTATTCAATTCCTTTGTCTCATTATTTTATGTAAGAAATTGCAAATGAATTTTAATTAGAAGATTAATAATATGGTTGTGATTTATATGAATGTTTCAAATCCTAGTTAAAATTGGAGTCAAGCTATAATTATTTAACTGCAAATATATATATTTATTTTCTCGATTGTGACACTCACGAGAAGGGCAAGTGCATTGGCTTGCGTGAGTAAATAAATGTACAGAATTATTGTCATACTTGATGAGACTAATTGATATTTGAGCAAGTGTATGAACTTGTCAATTTAATAAAGTAAAATATAAGAATTTTAATGCGGCAATGGATTAAATTTAAATGTGATTTCTGTAGGATTACGCACCTGCCTAGCTCGAGCATATGATATGATATTTGGCGCGACGGCGTCCATTGGCAGTTTCCGACTGTCATGGGGGGTGACGATCCCCAAAGCAGATACGTGTCTGCTGTGGATACGTGTCCACTAGAGGTCCTCACATGATATTTAGCGCGACGGCGTCCATTAGATATGCCTACGGAGGGCTATTCATGGGGGGTGACGATCCCCAAAAATGTAAAAGGCAGCTGAGGCGTAGTACGAGAAATCACGGACCCAAAAGACAAAAGTGAAAGTAATAAAAAAGAAATTTGCTCGTTACTTATTTTATTTTATCGTTTCTGTTTATATGCTGATATTGTACTTGCTATGCAAATTATGTTATGTTTGTTTAATAATTATTGTTCATACTGTATTATTTCATCTCTTTATCATACATGCATGCTTAATTAAAATCTATGTTATATATGTTTAATTGTTTGTTGTTCTTATTACATCATGTTAATATGCTATTATTAATATTATTATTATTATTATTATTATTTAATATTTTTATTTAAAGGCTTTGTTAGTGTACAACCTACGAGTCTGTTTCTAACGGACTCTGTCACTAACGTGACAGGTACTGGAGCACTTAATCACGGGAATGGGGAGAATGTCAGTCAAGAGAACAATTAGTTTATTACTTTATTTCCTTAGAGAGTGACTTATCTGCTTATGTGTTCGGTTGAGACTATAGTAGTTTTGCTTCATTTGCTTTAGTTGAATATTCAATTCTATTCTAAGTTATAGTATTGTGAACTATTGTAGTAGCTTTTGATCTATTTAGTTTTCTTCCGCTGTTGATTTAATTTTTCTTCTCCCCTAACTTAGATAAATATTTAGTGTGACGACTAGGGACGTCACATATATGGTCTAGCTAGGTATCATAATGCAAAAGAAGAAAACAAACCACTAATGTTTTTCTATAACACAAGAACCAGGGACTTATGAATACTTGATATTGTAATACTAACAACTCGTTATTCATGACTAGAATAATGAGTTGTTGGTTCCTCAGATCATGAACATGAAAAAAAACTTGCACCTTAGGGACCAACAAATATTTTATCTTTTATTTTACTAGTGTATTATACATTTTAGAGGCATTTAAGCATGTATATGCAAATGCCCTTGCATTCAACTGACAATTAAGAGAATCATTATATTATTATCAGTTTATCACTCATGTATCAAGTATATGGGGTTATCCCACTGAGAGAAGATTCAGAAGAATATGCAGGAATAAATCTGCATACCTCTTTAAGGCTTCTCTGATTCCTGCAGGACTTACGTCATGATAGAAAGCATCCCACGTGCACCAACCAAAACAATCTAGCATTCCAGGCATCTGTTTCAATAGGAAAAACAGTTTTTTTAGTGAAGCATCAGTATAAAACTGCCAAGTTAATAAGAATTTGCAATGTTCATACTTCATAACATAGCATACTGTAATCCAATAAAGCAAAATATTCACCTGTTTATTTTCACGTGGTATAAAAGTACCCTTTCTCTCTTGCAATATCCTGCATTAAAAGATCAAAATATTTTCACCTATTTATTCAATGAATGTTTGTTAAAAAGCAACAGGGTTTACTTTATCGACTCCTTCACAAGATCAAATGGATCTTCACCATAATTAACCAGAACTGCTTCTGAGAACATAGACGACTGGACAAAAGGATCACCTGTAAGGATAACATCACTCTATGAAGTATAAAAAGTAAAAATATGCATCTAACAAAGTCACACCTACCTTGAAATCCTTAAACAAAAAAATTCAATGTATAAGATCGTGGTCTCTAAGAATCGATCTCTACCACTTTCGATGCAAAATTCAAGTTCATTTGAAGTGCTCCCTTGTAAACTGCTTCTGAAATGTCCATCCAACACTGGCAAGAACAAAATGTAGAATGCTGAATCACTATAATTTTTGGATTTTCCATCAGCAGTACTGTCATCTTTTGCTTTGAGGAGCAACAGTTGAGTCTCAGCAGGAATATCACTCCCTGAACAACCTATTCGAGGTATCATCCACCATATCTTAAATCTGAACAAGCTAAGTAGTTGGAAATCCCTGCATGCAAATCCATAGAACAGTACATTTATTTTTTGCATCCATAGTTCACTTCTAATAGAACTTTATCAAAACACAGTAACCTGGACCAAAGCATTTTCTTTAAGGGATTTACACTAGCAAATTGGATCAGAATTTTAATGATCATGTCCAATGAGGATGGGGAATGATTGCATGGTGTAAGGCTCTTATGACATGTAACTCTTGGCAGGCTTCTAGGATAGGCAGAAGGAATTATCCCATATAGGGCAGGGAAGGAGCTAACTGGGCTGTATGAGTACAGTTACATACTAAATTATGAGGTGTATTTTAGGCAGCATCAAATGGTATGATGTCATTCATGTGAATTATGTAGAAGTTAGCGGTTCTATGATTACCTTGTCAAGATGCCTTTGAGGAAAACTGTGAATCCTAATATGAGTTGGGCCATGACATAGAGCACCACAAAGAAGCTTCCACTTAATTACAAGAAGAGTTCATCAAAGTTCTACAAGTTGGATCATTACATTTGGGACTAGAATGACAATTAGTAAGTCCAGCTGAGATTTGAGGACAAACTATACAGAAGCTGGTGGACATGTAATTATTTGATTGAGGTGATTTTTGATGACAAAATTGTAAGCCCTAGCATGACAATGTAATTTATAAATTATTGGGTCAAATCAGACAATATATTCTCCGGATGGTTATGGATTCGGCCATGACAAGAAGGCTTTCATTCACGATCTGGGTTCATGCGGAGTTCATGAAACTTCAATGAATTGGGACATTACATTTGGAGCTAGAATTCAAATTACTTGAAAACTCATGAAATGGAAACACAAACAACCAGACAACATTCAATTAAAACTCCCGCAACATACTCAACTACACCCAGCTTGAAGACATGGCGGCTACTCTTCTCCTCCGATACTGCTCCCAAAAAAAATGACCCACCGGACGATGGCGTGACCAATATATTGTCCGGCACACCCACGAGAAGCTCCTTCCCGTTTATCCTCAAAGCTCCATCCTCAATGAACGCATTAGCGGCCAAGCTCCTTGAAGGTTTCCAGAGATGTCGGAATCTCAGGCATCCATTTCCAGATCTGGAAGGAAAAAGGAATGCCAATTGTGGCTTCGAGTGTAGGAAGTTAACACAGGGTAGGATCATTTCGATCAGTGGAATGGTAGATTTAGGTGGCTTGAGAATAAGCTAAAAGCAAGCTCACAACCCTTGATATCTTTCCTTCGGAGGAATCGCTGTGGAGGGGACCTCGTAAGATTGAAACTTATATAAACGGCTGCCGTCGTAAGGTGGAGGATTGAGAGATGATGGAAGGAGAGGACGAAACAGGACAGAAGAACGAACATTAGCGTTTAGAATTTTACCCAATTTTCTCTCACCTGGAGTGATTTGAGATTTTCACCGTCCGTGAGTTGGCGAGAGGAAGACGAACCAGCGTTCGCTCTCGGATTCCGCCAAGATTGGATTTTTAGGGTTTGAAGCCAGCAGGAGTGTGGCAAGTGGCAAAGGGCGACGCGAGCGGGAATTGAATAGCAAAGAGAATGTTGGGGAAATTACATCAAAGAGCCTTCACAAATAACTCTCAATATTTGAGGTCCAATAGTTTACAATTTATTTATTATAAAATTAAGATGTTAAAAATAACTTTCACTAAAAAAAATAAATAATAATAAACTTATGTACTCTTTTTATTTTTATCTTGTTTATTTATACTTAAAATTGATACAGTATAATCTGATGAATAATAAATTATTTAACATTTTTTATTATATAGAAATATAATGATAACAAAAAATACTCTTTTTTTTAAAAAAAACTAATAACTTAAATTATTAAATTAATCTTAAGCAAAAGTTCCAAGCTAATTTAAAATTTAATTTGAAAATTCAATCGTGGATCAAACCAGAGTCGACCCCAACTTAATCGAGCCTTTTACAACATTTATATCAGGACTAACTCATCAATCCAAAGCCAATTCATTAACAAGTATATTTTCTTCATTTCACTGATTTTCTAAAATCTATATAAATATTAATATATATATTCTAAAATATTATTATTTCAAAGAAAAAAATTTTAAAAAATATGATACATAGCAAAGAAATAATGAACTAAATTTGATAATTCAAATAATTTGTTTTGACATACTTATCTCATAAATCAAATTGCATCACCTATTCATCATTTTCTCCCATTTTCTACATCTAATTTAATACCTTTCAGAATTATTAAAAATTAAAAGGAATATAAATTCAGACCTCCCAATCTTTCTTCTTTGTCCTCCTCCTCCTCCTCCTTCTTCACCATTTTGCCTTCACAGTCACCGGGCTCTTCACATCATGCTTGCCATCGGACCATGAAATCCATCCAAAAACATAATCCTCGGCCGCACTCTTGTCCTTCAAAGTCAACTTAACTGTGAAAGTCTTCTCCTCCCCCTTCTTCGCAAAAGTCAACCTCCTCGGCTCCACCCTTAAGTCAACTCCCATCGGCTGCCGCCACCGGACGGTATAAGTTCCCGGCAGGCCGACGTTCTTCAACCTCCTGGTGACGGTGATAGAGCTGACAAGGTTGGGGATGGTGATGGTTGGATAGTTCAAATCCTCCGCAACAGTGCGTTTCGTTGGACAATTGTACTTCTTGAAGACAGCGATGAAAGAAGAGTTGTAGCCAACGGCACATAGAAAGTTGAGGTAGTCATCAGGAATCATGTCATAGACGAGGCCCGGATCGTCGGCACGGTTCGGTCGAACCTGGCCAGCACCATAGCCAAAGGGGTTTGACTTGGAGAAGGTGGCATTGTTGATAGGCTCGAGATTGTTGGCTCTTGTTCTTGCTGCGTAGATTGAGAGATTAAAGGTTTGAATAATGAATTTAATATTTGAAATACATTTTATTTATTAAAAACAATTCAATCTTTTAGTTTCAAAACTTTGGCCCTGTTTGGCGCGAGGACCAAAACAGGACTAAAATGGTACTAATTTAAAAAACAACGATAATAATAATAAATAAATATTTTAAATCATTTTACACAAATTCAAATATAAAAAATATTATTTTACTTTATATACTTAATAATTTAAAATAAAAATATCAACTTTATTTCACATTCTAGATCAAAATATTCAAATCGAGTATTTTGATCTAAGATATGAAATAAAGTTTATATTTTTATTAAAAATTATTGAGTATGTGAAGTAAAATATTATTTTTTATATTAAAATTTGTGTAGAATAATTTAAATAATTTATTTATTATTATTATTATTTTTTTTTAAACTAATACTATTTTGGTCATGTTTTGGTCCTAGCGCCAAACAGAGCCCGAAATTACCTGTAGTAATGATGGCAGATTTGATGGCGGAAGGGCTCCACTCAGGATGAGACGATTTGAGGAGGCCGGCTATTCCGGCGATGTGAGGGCAGGACATGGACGTGCCGGACTCCGCATTGAAAGGAATGCGCCGTTTATCGAAATCTAAGTCGGTGGGAGAGGTCGCCTCAGTAAAAGCAGCAATTACACTTACGCCAGGAGCGGTAATGTCGGGCTGAAAACAATTTGAAAGGCGTGATCAGTTAAGTACAGAACATAAACAAACAGAAAACATTCGATGTAACGGGGAAGAGTCGTTGATTTGCCTTCAGTATTTCAGGGTTAATGGGGTTGGGGCCCACTGAGGAGAAGGCTGCCATGAATGGAGCCGGCTTCACGTCCAACGATGTACGTGGACGGGAAATCGTTCCAAGGGGAGACCTGCAGAACCCAAGCTCTCCATCCATTAATCTGGACGAGAAAGAAACAATTTAAAAGATGCCTGCTTTTTCTTACTTGGAGGCCTTGAGAAAGGAGAGAAGCTTCAGGCCGTCGGAGAAGGTGATGTGGGTGGCCGGAAGCACGTGAGCGTCGGCGATGGTCTCGTCGCCGGTGGACTCGTCGTTGACTAGAACCATCCCGGCGCCGCCGGCGAGCTTCACCGCCACTCCCTTCTCCACCCTCGCGTTGAATCCCCTCATGCAGACGATGATCTTCCCCTTCGCCTTCTTTGGGTCTAGAGATTCCAGTAGACACAGCTCTCTGCAGGTTCATGCCAATAATGATTGAGGCTGTGTTTTTTAATCGAACTCGATTCAATCCAAACGAACCAAATTAGCGATCTTTTTTTAAGCTCGAAAATTTTATCAATCTAATCTTAAAACGATATAAGATCGGATCAAAATGGTTCGAAATCGAATTGATTAAAAAAATAAAAGATATTATTTATATATATTTATATATATGTATATATATAACTAGATTTTGTATGTAATTTTTTTTAATAGTCTACTGGAATGCTTCACGAGAATTTCATTAGAATTTTTTTTATATTCATTCAAATCATATTTATTATAAATTAAATTTTTTTTGTTTTTATCTTTAAACATTAGATCAGAACAAACAGCCATAGTTTTAGCTACTTGAATCAATACCAATTCAATAACAAATATATTTATACATAATCTTCGGATAAAAGATCAAAAATTAATTGAAAGTTGAACTGATTTTGACTCAGATCAAGCTTGAATCAATACCAAATGAGCCAGACTCAACTCGAATCGAGACCGGATTGAACTACTCTTCTCATTCATTCTTTGGATCGAATGGAGATCGAATTGAAAACTTTCAATTCAATCTTGAGCCGAGAACAAATCGGCTCGAGATTAGATCGTTAACAGCCCAAATGACGATAATATAAAGCGACTCAGTTATTTAACTCACAATTGACTTAAAATTTTCAAACTTTAGTTTCGACCCATTAATTTACTCATGACCATCAATGAACAAAACTCAACCTAGAAAATTCGGATTGGCACATAAACAGGTTTTGGTTTATAAACAGGTTTTGGTTTATAAACAGGTAGCATAAACTATTTTTTCAAAGCTAACTCGAATCAAATTTGGTTCAAGTCAATCTAAATTGCGCTTAAATAGATCAAATAAGTGGGAGGCCTATCAAGTCAGGTCAAGTTATATTCGTTTTAGGTAGACCAAAATCATATAGATTAGATTTATATCATAAAATTTGAGCTATTTATCATATAAAAGTGTTTAATTCGAAATCAAACTAATTGGGCGAACTTAAAAGATAACAAAAAATTAAGATCTTACGCATCACTGGTTGATGCATTGACCGTCTTAGCATCCTGAGAATGAATTAAAGGGAACAGTTTGTTTTTCGGTAGATATTCCGCTGAAAGGCTCTCACCCTGAGAAAAACACAAAACAAAGCTTTAGATTATTCATCAATGGCACAACATACAATAATAACAACAACAATAAGCCCTAATCCACTAAGTGTGGTCGGCTATATGAATTCTTTATTTTCATTGTGCTCTGTCAATTAACAAATTCTTATCTAAGTTTAAGTAACTCAGATCACTCCTTATAGTTTCTTATCATATCTTCTTTGATCTCACTCTTCTTCTTTGTACATGGGCAAGATCTAATGACTCGATTTTTTTAGCTAGAGTTTCAATCGACGTATGATTTATATATTCAAACTATTTAAGTCGACTTCCTCTAAGTTTATCCTTAATGACACAACATGTAAATAAAAAATAAAGCAATATAATCAGGTTTTTAAGGTAGTAAATTTAGTTATTAATTCTTCTAATTTTTTTTATATTTAATCGCAAATTAAAATGTAACCTTAATTTGTCATGGTCTATTATGTAAATAGACAATTTTTTAATATTTCTTGTGCAAAGAACATGAGAATGTTGTGAATGTAAATATTAATATTTATAATATGTTTAACATGAAAATACAATTAAATGGGTTATATATGTGCTAAAAAAATCAAGGAATTAATACATTTACATACTTGAAATTTAAAGTTTTAGCATTATAATGTACATATTATATTTGGAACTTGGGTAACATTAATAATATTTAAATAAATACGGCTAAATTGTAAATAAATAATGTTTACAATCTATGTATAAATTATGGCTTTTTATTGGGACTTATATGTAAAAATACCAAAAACCGAACCTTGAGCTTCTTCCTCCCGAAGCTGACGTACGAAGGGAACTCCCTGTCCATGGTGCTGGCCCCCACCGTGACCAGCCAAGGCGCCAAGTTCGACACGGTCCCCGCCGCCGGCCCCGAGTTTCCGGCGGATGCCACCACGGTGACGCCGTTGGCAACGGCGTGGAAAGACCCCACAGCTATCCCGTCGTTGAAGTAGTCCATGGGGTCGCCGCCGAGGGAGACGGAGAGGACGTCGACGCCGTCTTTAATGGCGGCTTCGAACCCGGCGAGGATGTCGGATTCGTAGCACTCGTTGCCGTAGATAGGCGGCCAGCAGACCTTGTAGGCGGCGACGCGGGCTCGGGGGGAACCGCCCTTGGCCGTGCCGTTGCCATAGCCGAAGACGGAAGCGCCGGGGACGAAACCGCCGCCGGCGGTGGAGAGGGTGTGGGTTCCGTGGCCCTCGTTGTCGCGGGGGCTGTTGAACGTGGCGTTGAGTTGGCCCACGGCGGCGCCGAAGCCCTTGTTGAAGTACCGGGCTCCGATCAGCTTCCTTTGGTCGAACAAAATAAAATAAAAATCAAACTTTTGCAAATTTTTGAATATTAATATAAATTTATTATTTGTGGTTTCTATTTTATAAAAATTGCTATTTGTGTGATACTATTTTCAGTTAAGTTATTAGATTGTATGTAAGATAAATATATTTTAAATTATATTTGTATTTATATTAATAGAAAATAAATTTAATTTAAATTAATGTTTTTAATAAAACATGTTCCATGTCATATTAATCAATAAGGATAATAAAATAGTTAAATCAGTCGGGTTAGACACAAATCAAACTGAAATTCGACACAAATTCAATTTCAACAAGACATAATTCATTGCATGCTATCTAGATAATTAACTTGTCTCACATTTCCAACTTTTTCATTATTTAATTAATTCATGACCACCTATTTGATTAATTGAATTCTACATATAATAACAAAAACAGAATCTCAAAGACCTACATATAATATTTTGAATTTGAAGAACAAACATACCACAATCATATAATCTTAAGGATCTATAAATAATTTTTCCAAGTATATTATATTGTATTGTTAATTTGGGTAATGACATGCATTATCATTTGATTTACACACTCAATATCCAGCATACTACAATTAAACTCCTTTAGATATGACAAAAAATAAGAATAATTTCATTTAGGTCCCTAAAATTTACTTATCTAATCATAAAAGTTCACAAATCTCAAAACATGTCATTTAGGTTTACAAAAAATATTACACGGGATATCATAGTCACTCTGTAACATAATCTATTATGTATTGTAAAAATAATAAAAATACACTTCTTTAATTTATTAATTTTTAAAATATGCATTTTCAAACGCTGGAGCCCAAGACTTCTCACAGGCCACCCCTTCGCGGATGCCCTGCAAGAGAGGCCGTGATGCAGTGAACCGCGCGCGGAGCCACACGCAGGCAACCCGTGCACGGATGCCCTGCGCGCGACGAGGGTAAAGCCGTAATTAAATAAATATTTATTTTTAATTTTATTTTTTTAATGAATTAACGGTATTTTAAACGAAAGACGTTATTTTTTGACTTAATTAGAAGCTTTTTAGAAATAGCTTGGGTCTTAGAGAACTATATAATAATTATTGTGAACCTAGACAATATGTTTTGATATTTTTGCAGTGTTATGACAAATCAGACAGAGCTTAAGTAGAGCTACTCCAAAAAAATTATATTTATGTTAAGTGATAAATTTAACAAAGATATAAATATTAAAAATTTTATATTTAATATATTAATTGAACAATTTCAACTTTCATATGGATTCCCTTATTTTTTTTAACAATCACTTGATTATAAATACTATTTACTCATAATTACTTTTCAAGCAAGTCCTACAAATATTTATTATTAATAATATAATATGTGAAAAAAGAAAAATATAAGATACATAGATCTCAAGTCAAAAGTGTGCATATTAATTACAACAGCATGCATGTGATGGATACAAAATGCTTACAAAGGTTTTTAAAAAAATTATATGTCAAAATTTATAATTAAGATTTTGTGGGTAAAAAAAGTAAAACATATTAAATTTCGATAATATGCTTTGAAATATATAATTTAACGTATACAAATAATTGAACGAAGCCGTGACCATGCGTGACAATGAAACATATATAGAATAAAATCATAAACACCTTAAAAGAAAAGTTATAAAAAAATACTCAAAAAAAAGATCTTTGTCTCGACTAGATCTCAAAATTTATGTTGTGATGGGAAAAAAATTATTATCTAAGTTTTTTTTATAATTTGTTAGTCTAATCTTATAGATTTATTGTTACCAGCAAATAATGTTTTTTTTTAAAGCTAAATCTTTATATTTAAATTTAGTCATTAAAATTTTATAAAAATTTCAAATTTTTAATATTTTTATTTCTTTTTTTCATAATTTATATCTACGTAAAACATTATATCTTTAATTTTTACGTATATGTATTTTAAATAATGAAATACATTTTTATATATTCTATTTCTCAATTTCACCCAAGTTTAAGTATATATATATATATATATATATATATATATATATATTAAAAATCACAATCATATTTCAACAATTTTGGCCTGTTTGATGCGGGGATCAAAATCAGAATCAAAACAGTACTAATTTAAGAAACATTAATAATAATAAATAAATAAATAAAAGTTTCTAATTATTCTACACAAATTTTAACATAAAAAATATTATTTAATTTTACATACTCAATAAATTTTAATAAAAATATTAACCTTAATTTTCTATTTTTTCAACCACTTTGGCTTACATATTTTTACATGTATACACATATATATTAAATTAACTATTGACTCATAAAAATTATAGTAAGTAAGGTTTTGATCAAATGAGATCAAAATTATGAATTCAAAAATTTCAATAATTTTTTTTTTACAAATAGGGAATATATATATAAATATCTAAATATATGTTGAACATTATTGACACAATAAAACAAATTTGATTTAATTTAAAAAAGGAAAATAATTCCTAATAAAGCTCAAAGCAAATATAATTCAAGAAAAGAGACAAGGTATTTCTCACCTAATTATTTTAAATAAATAAAATATTAAAGACCTCGCCTAGATGCTTCTCCTCCTTACCTAAAATATTTTATGGAAAGCGAAATATCTAATTGTTATATAAAAAAATTGTGATATAAATGGCTGACTTTGGACCAACTTGAAATTCAACCACTATAGTAATTAATTAATAATTGATAAATAAAACAATTTAAAATGAAAAATTAAAATCAATCAAAGGATTTTGCTATATTATCTCAAATAATTAATATTTCTTATTAAATAGAATTAAATGTGAGCAAAATTCATATAATTAATCTCAATTAATATAAGATTATGATTTTAATATTATTAATAGATAAAATTTTACACAAAGTATAAAATTTTTGTTTTAAGTCGAGATAAATTAGCTCGAACTAAGGCTAGATGATGCGAGCGAAAGACAAAATCAAAATCAATAAAATTAAAATTATAAAAATTATATAAAAAAAAGAAAAAAAAAAGAAAAAAAAAGAAAAGTTGAGTTATAAATGGCAAAAAATAGAACCTGTTGCAGTTGAACTTATGATCACTCCCTTTTTGGCAGATTCCCTTCCATCTTGCTGGGATGGGACCCATTCCGTCATCCCTGAAACTTGCAGATTCTGGCCACACACCTGCCAAAATATAATAGTAAAGTTCAAAAAATATCAAAAAAATGATCAAATTATAAATAAAATATATATTTTTTTTTTGAAAAAAAAAGATCATATTAAAAATATTAGTTTCATTTCTCTTACTTTTGTGAGTTGATTTTGATTCTGCAACTTATGTAAAAATAATTAAATTTTGTGACAGAAATCAGACCGTAAACTGATAAAATATGTTATGTTTTAGCTCTGCATTTAATTTTTTTTAATAAATGACAAAAAAATGCGACTGAAATACATTAAAATAATTTAAATACCCCAAGGCATGTTGAGTTTGTCTAATAAAAGAAAATTTGATTATAAAAATAATAAAAAATAACTCAACATCTGCTTAATTTTATTCAGGCAAATATTAACTAAAAAACAATCTTTGTAGTCCATTAATTCAATCTCTTCAAACATTAACATATCTGTTATTAATTTCAACATCAGCCTGAAATATATTTTTATTATTTGATTAAATTATACATATGGATATTTATTTCTATTATCTCAAATTAAATAAAAAATTACAACTCACATATATAATTTAAATTTTTTAAATTTCAATTATTTATATAAAGTAATTATAACAAGTATAATTATTTAGTCTGAAGAGTTTAAAAATGTAATAAGGGAAATTTAAGGCAACATATTTTATAATGGATGATTTTGATTTCTAACCTTAGTGGGCTCGAATGTAATAGATGATTGCTGTGGAAAAAGGTAAATTTGTAAATTTATAATTACCGGTGTCAAGATTTGCAATAATCACATCTTCTCCAAATTTCGCCTTTGACCAGAGCGATTCCTTCGGGATTCCGCCATCCTGCTCCAAGCCCAGAAACCGCCATGAGCGAGTCGTGTGAAGCTTTCGTCCCCTGTTGGGAAAAACAGAGACTACACGCGGATCCTCTGCCAAAAAAAAAACAGAGGGAATCAGCACACAGAGAACAGGGGAATCAATGCCGGAAGGCTGATGTGAAGCAGAGCATCCTTACGGGAAATCCTCACGGCATCATCCTCCTCGAGAATCGCCGCGAAGCCATTGATGTACCTCGTGTAGGAGTAAAAGATTGAATCTCTCGCCTTCTCCTTGCTGCATTTAACCCATCGATTATATATGCACAGACCAGCGTAGAAGAAACAGAATTAGTCAGCGCAGCAAACCTCTGAAGGAACGATCCCAATAATTCGTAGTGTGATTCAGTGATACGCTCGTCGGTGACAGCAGAAAGCTCCGAATCGTAGGTCGAATGAGCTCCGAGGTAGACGATGAAGGACTGAAGAAAAAAACACAAATCAGAAGAAAAATTCAAAGTTCCCGAAGGCAACAAGCTTAGATGGATGGAATGCTCACCTTTTCGGCCGCAAAAGTAGGGCTTTGATAGAGAGAGGAGACGATGATAAGGACGAATGGAAGAAAGGTCGCTCTTTTTTCGATCCCCATAACCCTTTTTCGCTCTCCTGACTGAAGAAGACGAGATGCTGTGTTTCTCCCCTGTTTTATAGAAGAACACGGAGATCTGAATCAAAAAGAGCCGGCGCTAGATGAGGGCTGAATGGGAGGAGATGAAATAATAATCGATTTTTAAAAAGTCAATTTTGGGAAATAAAATTAAAAAATTTATTCGTGGTTTTACTTTGGAATGCCGTTAGTGATTTCCTTAAACGTTCATCGTCTCTAATAATTATGAATTAATTTTTTTAAATTAATTAAGTATGTGTTTATTACGTCATTAAAATGTTGCTACTGTGACCAGGAAAAATGACCGCTGTACTCCCGGCCAGTGGGTGGCTTTGTGGGTCTGGTCGTGGTGCTGCTCTTCATGCTCTTGAAGCAGCGTGGATTTTTTGAAATATTTGTTCAAAATAAAAAGTTTTGAGACATGTAATAAATGAGAATATTTTTTTTTTTTTTAAATTACCTACTTACCACAACATTTAATTTTATTTATATTTTACCCATACATTTTTTAATTACAGTATGTACACTCAAAACATTATAAAATCTTAAATACATACACTTGAGTTAAAATTTAATTAAAATCTATTTAAAAAAAATTATGTTAGTAAATCATTAAAATTATATTTTTACCCGTAATGGTATATATTTTTCTCTTTCTCAATACCACACTAAAGCGCTCATTTATCCTAAAATTAATTCATGTCGTCGCGGATGTCTCCTTCCTTTGTCGTCACTTAAATATTAAAGTCTTATAATTTTCACTCAAAATATATTTAAATATCTTTAAAATAATATGATGAAATGGTCAGATTTTTTATAATCTAACTGTAGTTACGTTATTACAAAATTATGATTATTCATTATAATAGAAATAAGTTAAAATGCATGTATGTAAGATTTTATAATATTTTGAATCTGCATAACGTAATTAATTAAGATTAGATAGGTAAGACATAAATAAAACTAAATAGTATGACATATAGGTAATTTTTTTTTAAAAACTTTTTTTATCTTTTATTCACCATTTTTTTTAATAATTTGGTTCCTATAGTGCTTATATTTCAAAGATTTATTTATTTATTTTTTTAATATTTGCTTGGCACTGTTCATCTCTGCCGAGCCATACCTTTTGATATAATATGCTACGTAATAATATTTTAGCTATTGTTTTTATTTGCTATGGGATGCAATGTCGTGTAGTTTCATTAGTTTTTTCGTGTTCGAGACATTTTATTTGTCTACTAATATTTCACTTTTAGCATAATTTAGTAGATTAAATTTTAATCTACTAAATAATATAGTGAATAAGGTCTTAACTATAATTTTTTAATTTTTTAATTAGAATTAAGGTTACATAGCATTTTTATTTTACTTTATAGTTGGTCTGATAATATCGACTTTTATGTCTGGACGTCAAGGGTGTCTTGTCACTGATTTTTACTACTATAGTTATTCTAAATAATTTTTCGCTTGAGAATATTATTTATTGTATCGTTATAATGTTGTCTCTAAAGTTAATAAATGCTTGATTAATTTTATAAACTTATAGGGTAGGCTACGAGCAAATTATTTTTTATATATTTTAAGGATAATTACCTACATGACACATCATTTCGCTTTATTTATGCGTTACCTATCTATTCTTAGTTAATTACGCTATGCACACTCAAAACATTATAAAATCTTATATACATACACTTTCACTTATTTTCATTATAATGAACAATTATAATTTTCCAATAATCTAACTATAGTTAGATTACAAAAAATCTGAACCGTTCATTGTATTATTTTAAGGATATTTAAATATATTTTGAGTGAAAATCTTAAAACTTTGATGTTTAGGTTGTGGTAAGGGAAGGAAACATCCGCGATGTGAATTGATTTTAGGGCAGATCAATACTTTAGTATGGCATAGAGGAAGAAAAAAAATGTACTATTAAGGTTAAAAATATAATTTTAATGATTTACTAATTAAATATTTTTTTCAGATAGATTTTGACTAAATTTTAACTTAAACGTGTGTATGTAAGATTTTATAATATTTTAAGTGTGTATAACGTAATTAACTAAGAATGGATAGGTAACGCATAAATAAAGTGAAATAGTGTGGCATGCAGGTAATTATCCTTATATTTTATTAATAAGATTCTGCTTTTATTTCATTTTTAAAATTAGTGCAGCAATTATAACATTAATTACATTCAAAAAAATCCATGATGTGAATTAATTTGAAAAAAAAACTTCCAAAACATTATGACATGAATTATATTTTAAAAAAAAGTATCACTCATTTGTTTAGAGACTTTTTTTAACTCAACATAAATTTCAACTGTAGAAATCAACTTTATTATATATCTAATACAAATACAAATTTTAGAATCAACTTTATTTTACATCTTATGTACTTTTTAATATTAAAATAAATTTTTTAATATTAAATTTTAAAAATAAATTTTTTTTGTTTTCTTGTCTAAAAAAATAACTCGAACCAAACGAGACGAAGGTGATTGTTAGGGGTCTAATGATATCTCATTTTATGTTTTATTGTATTGACTTAGATATTTGAAAAAGTACACAATTTGATCATTAAGTTATATGAAAAATAATAATACTTTTTAGATTATTTTTTCAACATTTTTTTATTGTTCAGAATATATTTATAAATAAAAAATATAATAAAAATATATATGCATGCCTAAATCTTGACATTTAACTTTTTTTTTTGAAACAAACATTTAACTTTTTTATGGTATGGGTAAACAATATTTAAAAAAATGTTTTACTAAAAATTACAAAGAAAAATGAAAATTACGTAAATAAAAGGGCATGTGTGTGCATTTTTCATGGCAATAATATAATAAAATAATTTTAAATCTTTCAAATATCACCTTTATTTTACATTTCATATGGCCAATGAGTGACATCCCTAATTGAAATACTTAATAAATTATGGGGACCCGTTTAGAAAATTTAAAAAATGAGTAAATTTCTTTAATTATCTCAAACTACAAGTACATTTAAGTAATTTAGCCTCAATTTTTTAAAAAATTTAAGAAACAACGAACATTATACATTCTTAGAAAGACAGCCTTTTTCTATTTGGCACGAAGATCAAAACAGAACCAAATTAGTATTAGTTTAAATAATAATAATAATAATAAATTATTTTAATTATTCTACACAAATTTTAATATAAAAAAATATTTTACTTCACATACTCAATAATTTTTAATAAAAATATAAACTTTATTTCACATCTTAAATCAAAATACTTGATTTGAATATTTTGGTCTAGAATGTAAAATAAAGTTGATATTTTTATTTTAAATTATTGGGTACGTAAAATAAATAATATTTTTTATATTTGAATTTACGTAGAATGATTTAAAAATTTTATTTACTATTATCATTATTGTTTTTTAAATTAGTACCATTTTGGTCCTGTTTTGATCCTCGCGCCAAACAGGGCTAATGTTTTTAAGGAATTATATTTTTGTTATTATTATTATTGTAAAACGTCAAAAATATGTTTTAAAAATTTAATAAAATAATCATATTTCTATTTTCAATAAGTGCTTGGTAGACTGTAGCATGAAATTTACTAAAAAGTCAATAAATTTTAATGGATTTGCAAGTTACTCTAATTTTGAATTAATCAAAATCAATTCCACCATCATATCTGCATTAAACTCAAAATTTGACTATAAATGGATATAATATATATATATATATATATATATATATATATATATATATATTAACCAATATAATTTGTATATGCATGATATTCAGATTTATAAATTTAAGAATTAATTACCGAAAATTCCTATAGTTAATTTATATTTATTATTTAATTTATGATTTTCAAAAAATTACTAAAATATTTTTATTTTGAAAATATTATAATACTAATTTTTTTTATACATTATGATTATTATATAATAGTTTCTATTGATGAATTTTAATAGTATTTAAAGAATATTTTGTTTTTAAATGCTCTTCTCTCTCTCCTGCACAAGTCAATGAAAATAAAGGAATTCATTCGTATTAATTTCATCAATAATATCAAAGAATAAAGTTTGATCGGTAAACTAATAAGTATGAACATATATAGAAGCATTTAATTTATTAATATTCACAAATTATTCATTTAAATCTTATAAAAAGAAGTTGATTATAAGGCTTGATATATATATATATAGTATACTTTTAATGCTCAATTAATGCACTATTTAAATATTTTATTATATTTTATTCATTAATAAAAAAAATATTCATTAATTATAAATTAGCATGACGATGAGCTTGCTCATAAACACATTAATATTATTGATATAAAGAGATTTGATATATGTGAAATATTTTATTGATATAAAGAGCCTAACTCTATTATTTTAATAAAAAAATATATGACAATTAATTATAATTTTTTTATGTATTTAAAATTAAATAAAGATTTTTTATTTAATAAAATACAATGAAACTAAAAGATTTGATTTTATTTATTTATGGGATAAAAATTTAGTACTCATTATGATATTTTATGTTGTAATAATTAAAGTTTAGATAAATTAATAAATTGTAAAGTCAAATATTAAAATATAAAACATCTCTTTAAAATATAATATATTTTAGAATAGACTACACTGACATTAAGATTATTCTAACTAATTAATAGATTTTACTTTGACAACCCCCATTTTGTGAATATTTATCATCAAGTCAAATTTTCTCCATGACTTTTGGATTTGTCGGTGAATCCAAATTAAGGTTGTGATATTTTCAGAATAATGTTAAGTTGAGTGTAAATTACTAATAGGTACTTATGATTTACATGTAATTACTAGAAATTTTAAAATTCTAATTAGGTCCTTAAATTTTTTTTTAACTTTAAAGTCCCGTTTGTTTGGCTATTGAAAATTAATCTAGTTTAATTTTAATCAGACATATACATCACACATAAATTACCTACATATCATACTATTTAACATTATTTATGTGTTATATATCCATTTTTAATTAATTACGCTATGTATACTCAAAATATTATAAAATATTATATTCACACACTTGAGTTAAAACTCAGTCAAAATCTGTTTGAAAAAAATATTTCGTTAGTAAATTATTAAAATTATATTTTTATCCTTAATGGTAATATTTTTTCTTCCTCAATGCCACACTAAAGCGCTGATTTGTCCTAAAATCAATTCACGTTGGAGATGTATCATTCCCTTGCCACCACTTAAACATCAATATTTTAGGATTTTCACTCAAAATATATTTAAATATTCTTAAAATAATATGATGAATGAATTAGATTTTTGTAACCTAACTATAGTTAGACTATTGAAAAATTATGATTACTCATTATAATAGAAACAAATTAAAGTATGTGTATGTAAGATTTTATAATATTTTAATTGTGCATAGCATAATTAACCAAGAATGAATGAGTAATGCATAAATAAAATTATATGATATGACTGTAGGTAATTATCCCAATTTAATATTAATAACTAACTTTATTTTATATTCTACACACATTACCAAAATAACTTACATTATATCTCTCATATATTTTAATATAATAACTGACTTTATATCATATTTCTCACATATCTCAATGTAGTAACTAACTTTATTTCACATCATTCGAAATTTTTAATAAACAAAAATCTCTATTTAAGTTTAATTTTAACCTTACAAACAAACAGGCAAGGGCTATATTTTAAATCCTAGAGACCCATGCGAAAGACCTAAAAATGAATGGACTGAAACGCAATTATATATGAGATATAGAAATTTATTAATAATTTACTCTTTATATTATTATATTCACAATTTAGAGCACATCTTTTACGGTTAAATGCGGTTTTCACGCGTCGTGCAGGGAGAAGTTATTAGGTTCGGACAGCGCATCGTCCGGAACCCAATCAGAGGGCGCCACATGTGCCATATAGTTGGGTCGGGGCACACGTGGCGCCCTCTGATTGGGTGTCCGAACGGTGCGCCTTCTACACCCAATAATTTTTCCGGTGCAGGAGTCACACAGCCACAATGCTTGGTAGATGGAAAACGGTCAAGGCAAGTATCATGTAATGAATCAAGAGTAGAGATGAGATTGTATATGATTACCTAAAATCCTATGTGGGAGCAACGCAAGTGTGAGTATGCGAAATAAGTGATTAAAAAATATCTCATGATACAATTTTAAGAGCATAATTGCACGAAAACATTTTGCGAGTAATATCGCGTAATCATACAATACGACTGTTAACTTAATTCACCTTCCTAAATTCTCATTGTGGCATATCCAAATCACCGTTGCATCACGCGACAGAGTGCGGTGACGAGCGTTCGGATCGAAAAAGTTGCGGGCCGCAAAGCACCAAGTGCAAACTGCTGCAAGGATTGCATCTCATGGGAGGAGGCCTCCCGAGTGAACCCTCATGGTGCCTTCGAGACCCTTGAAAAAATCGAGCAAAAGATGGGACATGGGTATGAGGATTGCCCTCACGACATCCGTTGGAGTCTCCGGGACTTGTCCTGGCCGCCTAAGGTTTTCTTGGCCTTCAGGACCCTGGACTGCATCTCTTGCAAGGAGGCTTTGGGTCTGCGTGGCTGCGAGTGAACCTTTGAGAATCGTTCTCACCTCTCATGGCACCCACCTGAAAAAATCATGCAAAAGATGGATAGGAATATGTGGATTGCTCTCGCGACGTTATCAGGTTGTCCCCCAAGACTGCAGAACCTCCTCTGCATCGGATCTTGGCTCAAAAATGAATCGAAATCGACTCAAAGTAGATTGGAATCTACTCGAGCTGGCTCAAAGTCGAACCCAATCGACTTCAAGTTGATTTCGAGACAATCGATTTCGAGTCGATTTCGAGACGATCGAAATGTGATCGATCCGATTTCGAGCCGGTATTGGCTCGGCTCGAAATCGGATCGATAACAGCCCCACATTTGATCTCCCATTAAACGAAGTTGTCATCTAAGATGATTATAAATATTATTAAGGGGGCGTTTAGTTCAACGTTATCTTGATATTATTTTATGTTTTCTAGAGAAAATAATTGTTTAGTTCAATGACATATATAAATAATCTTCTATTAAATTATAAAATTATTAATCAAAAAATGATATTTAGATGTCATGATATTTAGATTGCATCAAGATAACAACATATCAAACTCCCCCTAAATCTCCTTTTTTTACGATTCTCAAATTTTTTTCTGTTGCTTTTAGTTCTGATGGAACATACATTATATTTGTTGAATAGTGGTTTAAATTATCTGAAATAGTTTTAAATTGAAAGTACTTAGAATTAAATAATTAATAAGCACTAAAAATAATTTTAAATGTTCCATATGAAAGAAAATAATCACTAATTACATTATAAAATTGAATTTCATTAATGGGTGAGAACGATTCGAGTTCGAACTGGCTTATTTCAATTTTGAGCCGGCTCGAGCCTTAACAGAGCCAATACAAACTCTTCAAGAGTTGAGATTTTTTTAAAAAGATTATCTCAACTAAGACGTAAACTTAGATTAATAATAATCACAAGATCACTTAAAAAAAATCTTAGATTTCTAACAACAATTAATACAAATTTATATATAAATAATAAAATAATGATAATAAATGATTAAATATATTATTTATAATTATAAAAAAAGAGAGAGAGATCCAAGTCGATCCATACCTATCATGGCTCGCGGCTCGGCTCAATAAATTCGAACGCAGCTCAATTCGAACTAAATATCAATCCAAATATAAGCAACTATCGATCTTCAAGCCAAACTCTCATATATATATATATATATATAATCATTATATATAAAATGATTTATTTTTGGATTTAAAACGAAGATATTTTTAAAATTGAACTTTTGGTTCAAATTAATGCAAATATGGTGTGGGCTATCTGGATCATAATTGGGCCGGGCTCTTGTGTGGGGCCTCTAATTGGGCTTATCAGCTTGTTTCAGAAAATCACTCAACGTTATATGGCCCAAAAAATAAAACAGATTTTCATAGAAGACATCTTATTTACAAAAAATTACATATTTCATATAATGAAAAAAAATATTATGCATATCACACTAAATATCTAACAAAATTATGTATTTCATATAAATTTTAGAGTATAGTATGATTTTATTAAAAATAGTGAAAATTTTATAATTTTGTAAGATTTTAAGTGTAATATGCATAATATTTTATTTTTGATAATAAAATATATAATTTTTTATGTTTAAAGTGAAATGCTAAAAAGGAAAAATGAAAGAAAAATCACCCAATGTAATTGCGGCTTGAAGAAAAATTGCACAATATAAGTTAGGTTATTCAGTGGAATTAATCTAACGTATAGTAAATTTATTAATAAGTTATTAGGTACATATATTCAACGGTCACTTCCAAGAGGTCGACCTCACCACTGAGGTCGCCTCCAGGTCGACCTAAGAAAATCCTCCAAGATGATTAAAGTTTTTGTTGAGGATCGCTGCTGAAGGTCGACCTCGGGTCGTCCTCGGATCGTCCTAGAAAAATTTCCCAAGATGAATAAAGTTTCTATTGAGGGTCGCTGTTGAAGATCGACCTCTAGGTCGACCTCACTACTGAAAGTCACCCTTCAACTATCCCAAAGTTGCCCTGGAGCTATTTCAATCAAAAGAAAATATTTTTGAATAAATTATTTTTATTTAAGTTCAATATTTTGAAACATACTACATTTTCATACACACTAACCCAAATACTTTAAAAACTCACATCACATGTTACCCAAAGGAATTATTTAAATTAAACAAAGGACCAACTTGATTTCATATTTATCATAAATCGCAATAGTTATATATAAATACAAATATTTATATAAACTTCACTTATTAAAATCTAGTTATATGTGTAGGATCAAGTATGATGTCTAGAGGGCTCACATAATTAGGAGAATTTAAACTTTTAAGATTATCTAGTTAACTCACAGAGATTCTAAGTGCTCAAACTCATATCCAGGTTGTTCTAGCAATCAAGATCAACCTCACAATAATTCTACTCTTAAATAGAATAAAAAGGATAATAATACAATTTGTTTCACTTAATCTTCAATGCTTGATACCTTTCTCTCCAATTTTATTAGATTTCAATTTTAGTATACAATTGAGATGCAACTTTAATAAATCTGAGATTAAGAATACTAAACAATTATCTCTTTTTCTAGCTCTCAAGATTCAATCATAAGACGGAAGAGTGAGTGATTTTTTTTTATTGTAATATTTAAGTTCTTCTTTTCTGCCTTCACTTTGTGTGTGAAGAGGACCTCCAAATAAGGGTTAGAGGAGGTGAGTCAGTGAGCTCTCACTTAAAAGTGAGGAGGGCCTCTAGTCAGTGGATAGAGGAGAATTTGTATGGGCTTCTCCGCCTAAACCAAGAAGTGTATTATAGCGATATCTTTTCGATTGGAGTTGGGTGAATTAGGCTTTTATTTGAGCCGAACCACGTTATATCGTGTGTTCTTTGTGGATGTGATATTTTCTTTTTATCTGCACTTATATTTGCTTCCGCTTGTGCACTAACTTTTATATCTAGTAAATTAAATTAAACTTTAATTACGTCTATTCTAAATATCAGTAAAGGCCACATGCGCTACCCGAAAGCTGCATCAGAATAATTGAATATTTAGAGATAGAGAGATCCATACTACAAACAATCATTCGACTTCGTCTCATTAGCCTAGTTTTACATGAAAATCGATTGAATATGGAAAACCTTGATATTGTTTAGCATTATCTTGCAAATTTCATTGAATAGACATATATGAGATTATAGGTCATGAAAAGGAAAGAAAGATACTTTTCAAAAAAAAAAAAAACACTCAAAAAAAAGGAAAGAAAAGGTGAGGGAGAAGATAAATTCTTGGTTGAGGAGCAACACATGAACATCACTGGTCAGGAGAGAGGGAGTATTAACATACAGGCCTCGTTTATTTTGTAACTTTTTTTTAGTTTAATACAAGTTTTAACTGTAAAATTAAGTTTATTGCAGATCTAATACAAATATAAATCTTAGAATCAACTTTATTTCACATCTTATGCACTTTCTAATATTAAAATAAAGAGAGAATTACATACATACCCCTTAAATCATCTTGAATTACATATTAAACCCCTTATTTTTTAATTTTACAACTTAACCCCCCAAATCATCCAAAAATAACATATTTAGGTCTTTCTCAAGATTTTCAAAGTATATTTTTTGCTGATTTATAATTATTTGGATATTTATTACCAATAATATGTATATACAAATATTATAAATATATTTGCAAATATATGTATTCTACTAGTTTTTATTTTTGGATGATTTAGGAGATTAAGTTGTAAAATTTTAAAATGAGGGGTTTAATATGTATTTCAAGATGATTTAAGGGGTATGTATGTAAATGCCCTTAAAATAAATTTATTTGATATTAAATTTAAAAGATAAATTAATTTTTTTTTGTTAAAAAAAAAAACTCAAACCAAATAAGACCAGAGAGTCCTGCCCCTCGTTCCTCGTTTTTACTAATATTTATAGCAGTAAACTTCACACTGACTTCTAACAGCTGCTAGCCATGCTTATGTAAAATAATATAAAAGGGAATTCCCTAAATAATTAGTGGGATTTGATGGCATGTGCTTTACTTTATCAGGATCAAGTGAATCTACTATGGATTAAATGGTGGTCTGATAAGTAGAGCTAATTGAACAAAAATATTCGACAATGCGGGATGTACTATGAGTTATGGTAAGCTTTTCGTGTAGCATTATGTTGATAGGCGGGATAAACTTTTTTATTTTATTGTATTTTTGACTTGGGATGTTTAACCCTATCACTCATGTTCTACGTTAAAATCATTTTTACTATTTCTCCACTTCTCTATAATTCTCACTTTGTATCATCTAATGCCTAAATTCCTCTGCAATAATGTTTAAATAATCGTTATGTTATAAATACAATTCACAATTGGGTTAATTTACGTTTTGATTTACATAAAAAGTAATACTACACATCTCTCATATAATAGTCCCAAATATAATGCCCACTTTACAAAATGTAATATCCTATAATGTAATGTAAAGATATTATCTACTTTGATTTTTGAGAATTATGCAATTTAAGTACAGAAATAAACACGCTTAACTACAAAATTTTCGATCATTAGTCTTACAGTTTTACTCCAAAAGACATTTAATATTTGGAACCACATTATTTACTTATACAATTCAAGACTTTTTTTTTCTGATATACGATGATTTATTTATATGTCTCTCTACGTGGACTTCTGTTAGGAGTTGCTCCTTATCCGGTTAATGTCGATTAAATTATAGGAGCATCACTCCGATGATCACTCTTCACCCTCTTCGATTTCAAGTCATCACAGGCTCACTCGCTTCCGTCCTATTCATCTTCAAGCAACATCATTCTGTGGGAGATTGATTCTGATATTATATTGTAATATTCAGTGATTCAAATATAAAAATATTATCCATTTTGACTTCTGTGAATTTTGTGACTTGAGTGCTTTCTAGGAGGTTACTCATCTGAGTGCTATTCTAGCCCTAGTTAGTTACAGAGTCTCTCATTATTAGTCTCACTGTTTTGCCTTAAAAGAAGTCATTACTATTTGAAATCATATTATTTACTTATGCAACTTAGAAACTCTCATTTATTTCTACTGTAGGATAATTTATTTATATACCTCCCCAACCTTAAAGTTGCTAAGAGCTGCTCCTTATCTGAGTGATTCCGAAGTACCTCAAGTCTCACAGTTCCCTAATACTAAAATTAATCTCTCACTATTTGAGTAACGGGATAGTATCAAGATTCTATTCATATGCAACTTAAAATAAAAGAAAAGAAAATTACATTGAGCTAAAGAAATCATTGAAAATAATCTAATCAGTAAAAAAAGCTAACATTAAGCATACTCATGCAATGTAGATCAGCTGGTATAAAGTGCATTATTATTGCATAACTTGAAGTAAATCAATTTAGTGGCTACTATTTCTATACTCAGATTTCTGAGTTGACCAAAATGAGGCTGAGTAGGCTAGAGTCTGGCACTACAGTCGAAGGGAATGAAACACGAAAAGTTAAATTTGTCGACGAAAAATCATAGGATCTCAACGTATATACAAAATAAATACTTTGGTCAAAGAACGTAATGGTTTTCAACTGAAATAAATCTTTGGCTAGATTTATAAGCAAACGTGAAAAAACTCTTTTAAGATTTTATAGAAACTATAAGATTTGAAATTATAAGAAATTTATATTGAAATTTAAATAACCAATGATTGCCCTAAGTCCCACAACTAGTTATGTAAAATTTGACTTGGGTAGCTCTTTTTGATGACTCATATTCTAAGAAATATAACTTTGACCAAACAGAAAATTCTCTCTATTTTTTTACGGTGACGACAGATGCAAAACGTTGAATTATGGATCATTCCAGCATCAAGTCAACACCGTTGGAGTTAACTTTTCAGTGAAGATCTCCTAATAATCTCTTAATTCACTCCAACAAAATTTCCCCTCAATTGCAAATTATTCACGCAATAACTCTACATTATTACCTCTTTCATTATCAAACAATAACTCTAATATTGGATCGTATCGTCAAAACTCGGGATCGAGGTTTTAGTCTTCATCAAGGTTTTTTGACGAAACTTTCTTTAATGAGATTTTTACGATCAACCCTCTTCGAACTCCTTCTCATTCTCACAAGGAAGTTTCCCCAACATTTTCAGTTGCGTGAAGTTCTTCGACTTTGCCTAATTTTCATCGACTTTAGTTTTGCATTATTTGCTATTGGCTTCTACAAAGACTGCAAGCTCCACCATCTAATCTTTCGCAAGAAATGACTTAAATGTTTAGTCGTATACTCGTATACTTCGACATAAATTATTTTATTTCCCATGTCATGCATGTGAATTCCCATAAAATGAAATGTGTCTATTACTATATATGATTATTTAATTGCATTAAAATAAGATACCAGCTAGCTGCTTGATTTCCTTGGCAATTTCTTTCACACTGAGGCCATGACTATATCTTAATCTTTCATACTGAGGCCATCCATATCTTATTCTTTCCCACCTATTTATATATATAATGCCTCATATAATCTTATTTTAACACTAATATTTAGGGATGATTAGATTGGTCCCTGAAATGGGGAATCACTTATACAACAAGGTTTTAAAACTCGGTATCGATTTCAGTCACAAGATAAAAATATCGATTTCGTCAGTTTTGACAATTTCAGGAGTTTTAGTATCAACAGTTTTAATATTTTCTAATAATTATTTAAATTTTATAAATTCAAAATTAAATTTATTAATAATAATGATTAAATATTATTTTTCAAAGAGATGAGTTTTTTGTTGAGTTTCAGCAATTTTGGCCAAAACTACACTGTAATTGGTGAAACTACCTAGTTTCAATCTAAACCTAAAATTCGGTAATTATTGAAGTAGGATGCAGGGGGTCCCAAAAGAAAGATAAATGAGGAGAGTTCCGAGAGACGGCGGCATGCAGTAAGCTGAGCCTGATGATTAAGACTTAAATGAAAGTCATACACATTCAGAACAACACACAGGGATTTAAGATGGTTCAGGGAAGAAATCCCCTACATTCATCGAGTGATTAACGAGAGATGATTTCACTAGAAAAAGAAAGGGAGTGGTTGAAAAGTCCATTACAATGAGCTAACAGAAAAGTGAGAAAGAAAGTGAGTGAGAGAGAGACAGAGAGAGAGCTTCCTTATCTTGAGCTTTGAATATAAAGTTGATAAAGATAAATCTTGTGATTCCTTTCCCAAATGAAAAAAAGGACCTCCTCCTCCTTGAAGCCTGTTCAAAGGTATTTATAGGCAGGAGATAGTGGAGCCCGATCCGGGTTCTCCGGAAGAGGTTTGAATATTCAATGGCTGAGTCCACACTGACGGTCCCACCGTTATCGGCCACTGGCGGAGCTAAAAGTAGTAGAAGGAGAGCTTAGTTTCTTGATTTCGACGTTTTGTCTAGGGGTCCGTGATGGCTGGAGCATGCAGACCCTCTGCTTGCGTGAATGGAAGAAGCATGCTGTATTAAAAATAGTGCGGTCATGGCAGGCTGACAGCAATAGGCACAGTCGGAAAAACTCGTTATCGATGTTGCTGGGCGTGGTCTTCAAATCGTTTTAGACGATGTTTGACCGAACCCTCGTGGCCGAGGTCTGGAACCTGCAAAGATAATAATAAACAAATGAGAGGTTAGTGCCACCTCGATTCCAGGTGTACGGCTGAGATACAACGTTGAAACCACGTATCAACAGTAATTTTTTGGATTGGTTTGGTTGAAAGCTAATATGAAATTAGTGAAACTCTATTGTTTCAACCGAGTTTGAATACCTCGAGAACATTGGAGCCTCGCAGCTTTGACATGAATGCGCCTAAATCTTTACATAGCATTTGTCGGTAAATTTTATTGAATTTAGTGTAACACCCTTCTCATTTTTTTCTTCAAAACTTCCCCAACTCTCTTGAAGCAATTTTTAACTTCGAGTGTCGCACGGTTCGGCGCCCAGTTAGAACCACCACTTGTGCACTTTGGGTGGGCCCGTGCACATGTGGTGGGTTCTGATTGGGTTCCAAATTGTTCAGTGTCCAAACCCAATATTTTTATGTGCAACTAATAATGCACAAGCAAATTAGATGGCTGTATTAAACCCACGCATTAAATAAAATCAACTTAATTGATGCTTAAAAAATTATGATTAATTAAAAAAATCAGCTTTTCACATAAAAATGAAATTTTTATAATTGATTATGAAAATTTTATTTGTTTATAAAAATGTTATTGCGCATTTTTTTTAATCGAATGAGAAAATTCAATTTCTAGATATAAAGATTTAATTGAATTTTTATATTCAATTACAAAAAAGAAAAATTCTTCATAAATTAATTTTTATTTTTTTTTTACAATTGTTAAAAACTATAGGCAAAAATACATATATAATATATAAGAAATTAAGATATATGAATATGCAGTTAGTTACATAAATAAATATTTACCCAATAAAGGGTAAATTGCACCTAACATTTTAAATAGATTCTAAAATTTGAAAAGTTTCAATTTAGATTCCTAAGTTTATTTTTGAGCTACTATTTAGTCTCTGAGTTACTCTTCTCTTTTTTTTGATGATCCATTTAGATGATAAATATTAATTTTGATCATATTTTGACTGTTATTTATAATTTTGATCCAAAATACTCTTATAATATTACATATTTAGGGTTTAGGGAGATAAAAGAGGACATATTTAGGTTAAAAAATATAGACAAAAAAATCATTTTCACTTATTTTAGGCCTAATTGTAGTGCAGATGCAATATGGGGACCTAAATTGAGAAATGTTTGAGACCTATTTGCAATGCCTTGTCTACTTTTGATCATATTTTGACAGTTATTCATAATTTTAATCCAGAATATTCCTAAGCCTTGTTTGGTTCGAGCTTTTTTTTAAACATGAAAAAAAATTATTTTATTTTTAAAATTTAATGGGAGAAAAATTTATTTTACTATTAGAAAGTGTGTAAAATATAAAATACTTTCAATTCTAATATTCGTATTCGTATTGGATGTAAAATAAAATTGATTTTTATAGTTAAAATTTATGTTGGGCAAAAAACTCACCTCGAACTAAACGAGGCTACAATATTATGTATTTAGGGTTTAGAAAGATGAAAAAGAAAAGATTTTGGTTAAAAAAATGTAGACAAAAGAGTCATTTTCACTACTTTTAGGCCTAATTATAGCGCAGATGCAATATGGGGACTTAAATTGAGAAATTTCAAATTGTAAGACCTATTTGCAATGCCTTGTCTACTTTAGGAACCCTGTTGCAATTTACCCATAAATAAATATGCGCATAAATAAATAACGCGCATAGGGCTTGTGTGTTCGTGCCCGGTTTGCCACCGAAAATCTGACCCAGTGCGAACCCAATAGACTAAGGGCTAGTTTGATTTGAGTTTTTTTTTTCGGGCTAACTCAAATTTTAACTGTAAAAATTAAATTTATTTCACATTAAACATAAATATGAATATATATTAAAATTAATTTTATTTTATATTTTATATATTTTTTAATATTAAATTAAATTTTTTTTTTATTAAATCTATAAAATAATTTTTTTTTTAAAATTGAACCTTGAATCAAACATGGCCTAATAGTTTATCGTAGGTGATGCAGTCGTAACCTGCCCTAGAAATACCCCGAAAAATGATTGACCAGGAGAAAGCTTCATGAACTACCAACACACTACAGATCTTCACTACCAGAGAGATTCATCCGCCATTGCTCGCTGCTGCTGCAGCTTCTTCTTCTTCTTCTTCTTCTTCTTCCTACAGTAAGCTCCAACCAACAGTCAAGCAGCAGCACTGCGGCCGCCGCTTCAGCCACCTCGCCGGAAAAACTCAAGCTAAAACCATGGCGGAGCAGTGGATCATCGACCTGAACAAGGAGCTAGAGGCGCCTCCGCCACCCACAGAGCACGAATTCTTCGCAAAATCCATCTACCGCGTCCCTAAGATACTCACCGACGTCAACTACCAGGCGTACGAGCCCAAGCTCGCCTCCTTCGGCCCCTTCCACCACGACTGCCGGCACCTCCGCCCCATGGAGCAGCACAAGCACCGCGCCCTGGTCCACTTCCTCCGGCGCATCCATAAGTCCTCCAAGACACCCGAGGATCTCGTCGTCGTCATGAAGAAGGTCGAGCACCTCCTCCTCGGCTCCTATGACAGCATCGGAATGGAGGAAGACGACGATGAATGCCGCGACAAGGAGCGCGGGCAGCGCCGCCGGGAGTGGATCAAGGAGAAGGATGAGTTCCTCAAGCTCATGATCGTCGACGGGTGCTTCGCGCTGGAAATAATGCTCGCCGACAAGAGATCCCGGGCTGGCGAGGATAAAGGGGACTACAGCGCTCACGACCCCGTGTTCGGCGACGAGAGGAAGAACTATGTCGCCCCTGATCTCAAACGGGATATGCTCCTTCTCGAGAACCAGATCCCCCTTTTGGCTCTTGAAACTCTAGCCGCAATTGACGGATCTGGGGTGAGCAAATCGATTTCTCAAATCCAAATCTTCGATCGATAATTCGATATTTCTCTAATTCACTTCACCGATTGGTTCTTCTTTCTTTTGAATCATCAGATGGGGGATGTAAGCGAGCTAATCAAAGAGTTTTACAACATCGGATCGAATGCCTCGCCGGAAGACACTGATCGGATGACCGACGGCGGCCTGAAGCCGGCGAAGAGGTACCTCCACATCCTGGATCTGTACAGGAAGGTGATGATCGCCGAGGGAGAGTACGGCCCAAGCTACGAGGACAACGTTCAATCGGCGACGGAGCTCCGGGACGCCGGCGTCTCCTTCTGCCAGAGCGGCAGCAATAGCTTCAAGGATATCAGCTTCAGTGGGGGAGTCCTGTCGCTGCCGCCGCTCGAGATCGACGACACGACCGAATCGCTGCTGCTGAACCTGATGGCCTTTGAGCGGCTGCACGCCACCGCCGGCAACGAGATCACTGCCTACGCTTTCTTCATGGACGGGCTGATCAACACGGCGGACGACGTGGAGCTGCTGAGGAAGGAGAAGATCATCGAAGGGTGGGTCGGCTGCGACGGCAACATCGCGAATCTGTTCAACAGGATCACGAAGGAGGCGACGCTGGTGGTGTTCAAGGAGGATATCAATGTGGATGTGAACCTCAAGTTGAACTGCTACTGCAAAAGGAGGACTCACAAATGGCGAGCAAGTTTTATGCAGACTTATTTGAAGAATCCATGGGTTTTCACCTCGCTTCTCGGAGGTTTGCTTCTTCTTGCTCTGACTGTACTGCAGACCGTTTATACGATCATGGGCTACTACAAAACTTAAGGTTGAAGCTCGAAGAGGAAGGGAGAGGGGAAGGGAAAAGGAAGATGAAGAATTGCCATGAACCCTCTTTTGGTTCTAGATTAGAAGGAAGATGAAGAATAGCCATGAACCCTCTCTTGTAGCCTTTTTGTATGATCTCTATTATCTTCTTCTTCTCAATATGTGTAATAGTAATTGCTTTTTGCTCAATATGAGAATATAAAAAACAAAAGTCTAATTACTAGAGAGTGATTCTAATATCAATATATTGTACTCATTTTTTTTTTGATTTTGTATGAATTTTGTTTCACTTTATATTTATTTTTTTAAATTTTGTATATAATTGTAAATCAAGTAAAAAATATTATAAAAATAAAAAATGATGCAAAATAGCTAGAAAATAATACAAAATGATGTCTATAAATTAGTTACAATTGTATTTTAATGTATATGTTTTTAAAGTTCTAATCAAATTTTTAGAATTTAAAATAAATACCTATTTCAAAATATGAACATAATTCAAGGATTTTAAAAATTATGAATTAAAATATAATAAAAATCCATAAATAATTTGCTCTTACAAAAATTATGATTGCTTATAATACATAAAAGTAAGAAAATATTTTTTTTGATGCTATATAGTATAGTAATAAATATTAGGGATTTTTACATACAGGACATGAAATTTACACGAAATTATATATTTCACCATCAATTTGTAAATATTACCACTATCACACTATATTTATCTAAATATTTTGCATTCCACATATTTGACAGAGCCGTTATAATGATGGTGAAATAGAGATCAGGAGATCGCGAGGTTAGGCAGAGTTTTGCAGGTCTTCATGATTGTGAGGTTAGCCAGAGTTCTATAGATCTTCTTCTTCAAAGTTGGAGATTGGGAGATCGCGAAATCTCCAGATCGGGACATCAGGAGATCGCGCGGTTAGCCAGAGTTCTTCTTCTTCTTCTTCATTTCACCATTATTACAACGGCTCTGATTGACCCCAATAATAACTGTAGTTAAAGGATGATTAATCGCGAGTCAGCAACTGTGACAGAATCTATCAAATATGTGAAATGCAAAATATTTAAATGAATATGGTGTGATAGTGATAGTATTTACGAATTGATGATGAAATACATAATTTTGTGTAAATTTCATGTCCTGTATGTAAAAACCCCTAAATATTATATAGTTTGGTCATATTTGAATTTTTTATAGTCATGAAAGTTGTTACATGACTTATAGCCTCTATTTGGTTTATAATCAAGTTGATTATAGTTATTTTTTTTTTAATTTTTTATAAAAAATATATAATTTTTTTGTGATATGTATATGATAAAAAATAAAATCAATTAATTGTGAGAATATTAAATAAAATTGATTGATGTATTAAAAATTATATATATTAGTTTATTTGTTTTTAAAACTAGTCATAACCAAATTGGCTACCAACCAAATAGAAGCTTAAAGACTCTTTGTGACGAGTTTGATCTGCTATTTACTTCAAAGTGTTTGCTGTAGTCGTATATAATGCATGGATGTAAAACCTTTGAAAATACTTCGATCTACCTTTTTTTAGATTCTTATTTATAAGATAATTATGTACAATAAATTTTTGAGATTTTTACTCGTATGACACAAAAAACTTCAATATTTACTTATTAGACACCCTAAAGCTAAATATTACATGACACACACTTATTTATTTTAATTTTACAACCAACACACCCTAGTTAAAAAATCCTTACATTTTATTTAAGTAAACCATACTTAAGTTATGTTTTAACTTAAATAAAGTTCATAGGAATAAAATCTAACTCTCGGTGCACCTTAACTTAAATCTTACATGTTAAAAACTATTTAAATCTATTATTTATGTAGAATATTTTAAATCTAATCGTTAGATGCTCATTTTAACGATTAGATTTAATTTAAGATACAAAAGGAGTTAGATCAAAATTTAGCTTGGAATGCACAAATGTTTCTGTAGGGCTATTCAATTTCGAGCCGAGCTAGATCAAATCAAAATCGGCTCAAAGTCGAACAGGTTCATTGAGTTTGACTTCGAGCCGGCTCAAGTTTATCCCAATTAACTTCATTTTTGAGCCCGCTAAAATAAACTCAATTATTTTTTCGAGCCGACCTCGAGCCAGATATCCAGTGAAAATTAAAAAGATTTATCCATTTATAATCTTCCGTAAGTTGGGTTAATGGATCGTCCAATTGAAATTGATAACAACCATTAGCAAATAATGCATTGCTCAACTCAACTCATCAGATTATTGGGTACCATAGGCTAGGATATAATCAGTATGAGGCTATTTTGCCGAGTTCCTTAGAGAGAGTTGTCTCGCGCCCCTAGGTATTCTCTACCTACCCACCTGTGTCGGTTTCGGGTACAGGTACCCTCTTGTTGAAGGTCGTTCGAGCTTTTCCTGGGAGTATGGCATGGGTTACTTCAGTGCCGTAGCGCCTGGTACTCGGACATTGGCTCGAGGAAATAGGCTCGGCTTGAGATCAGCTCAGTTTAACATATATATTATATATATAATTTTTTAAATTGAACCAATCTTGAGCCTATCGAGTTGAACCTACCCGGCTCGAAATCATCACCGAGCCGAAATTTTAGTTCGTTAGTCGGCTCATTTAGATAGACTCGATTTCGATTTGATCTAAAATTGATTCAACTTTCGATCGATTTTCGATCTTCGAACCATATTATCACCCTCAGTTTCTAGTTCTTAATCGAGTTTGAATTGAAAATCATGAATGGGTTGACAAGCTAGTTTTGCGGGTTGCTTTAACCGTAACAAATTCTCTAATACGCTGAAGTAACTAAATGTGCTCTAAATATCATTGGATGAGAAAGCATCTTTAATTAACATAAATTTGAAAAAATTTAGAGGGTGTTTAATTTAATGCTATATTAATGTTATATTATGTTATTAAAAAAATAATTATTTAATTTAATGATATTTATAAATAATTTTTTATTAGATTATAAAATTATTAGTGAGAAGATGACATTTAGATTATATAACATAAATTAAAATAACAATGAATCAAATACCTTTTTAATCTATTTAAAGTGAATCCTATTTGAATATTAAAAATTTCGATTTGAGTACGGGCATTGCTAGATCTCAACTTGATAACAAGACTGAAGATTCTCAAGCCGTACTAATGAAGCTTTTGTCTAGAGTTATTTATTTATTTTTTTTTTTTATTCCTTAATATTATAATTTTTTTTAAATTTTTTTGATAGTTATGATGATAGTGCGGATCAAATCTGAAATTCTTTTATTCTCAGGAAAATTTTTTTCTCACTGAGCTAAAAAAATACTAGGCTTTTATCTTAAGGTTGAAGTAGACCCGGGAATGGGCCGAGGTTCCAAGGACTCGCCTGACCCGACCCGACCCGACCTAAAAATTTTAAAGTTTGAATTGCAATAAAACTTTCATATAACTTCTTTAATCCAGCCCGGCCTTGCCCCATCATATTCATGGTCGGGCTTGGGCATGAACATCGGGGCCCGGTCCCTGACCCAGCACCGCCTGACTTTAGATTTGAGTTTTTATATTTTGAAAAAAATATTTTAGCTCACAATTTTTATTATTATAATTTCATATTGTAATGGCATAATTGGAACGTATTTTATATAATATTTATATTATTTTAAATTATATAGTAAACTTGATATCTTGAATTTTTATACTAAAAGTTTATTATGCAGAAGATCTTAATAGTTTTTTTTTAATTAATTAACATTCAAAAAATAATCCCATTAAATTTGGGATGATGAAAATGTAAATAATTCGGCCATTAAAGTATTATAATATAAATATATGTTCACCTTAAAGAATTTATATATAATTTTTTATTAAGCAGATATGAAATATATAATAACAAATTTTTAGTAATAATAGGAATGAATCTCTTCAGGTTGACCTGGCCCGACGGAACCTGAGCTCAAGTCGAGCTTGGTCATGTATATTGACCCAAATATATATGTATATGAGTGTAGTAGTTTAACCCACTCACTCAATGACTCGGCCCGAGCCCGATCCGGCCCGAGCTCGACCCGAGCGTGGTCCATGCCAGGTCTAGCTCGAAGACTCAGCACTACGCCCACCACAAAATAAGAAAAAAGAAAAGAAAAAAAAAACTAAGCATTACGCGTTAGTCAACAGTCAACAGATCCTATTCCTCTTCCTGCTTTCTTCCTCTTCATCTTCTTCCTTCCGCTCTATAAGAACCTAAGTAAACCATAACTCCCCAAGCACAGAAGATCAGGAGTGAAGCAATGGGCAAGGTACGTACTGAGCATTATTTTTCTCTGATTTCGCACGATAATTTGTAAAAATTTCTATATCTTCATGAGTTTCATTAAATTAATCAACTAAACTGACGGCTCTGCAATTCTCTGCAGCAGAAGATGGTGCTGAAGCTCTCCATGGAAGACGACCGAAAGAGGGCCAAGGCTCTCAAGGCCGCCGTCGGGTTGGCCGGAGTCGTTTCGGCGGCGCTTGACGGGGAGAAGCTGACGGTGGTAGGCGACGGGGTGGACTCCGTGGAGCTGACGATGGTGCTGAGGAAGAAGATGGGTTACGCTGAACTGCTCACCGTGGGCTCGGCGGAGGAGAAGAAGGAGGAGGGGAAGAAGGGGGGAGATGGGGTAATCAGCTTGCAGCAGTTCCAGCAGATGGAGTGGCCGCCAGCGACGTACTACGTCCCCGCCGGAGGCGGCGGCGCCGTCGTGGGGCAGACGCCGTACTACGTGTATGGCGACATGAGAGAGCCGAGCTATGATGAATCTTCTTGCTCCATCATGTAATTAAAAAAGGGGTTGATTTTTTCTTTTTTTTTTATGTAAGAAAGCGGTTGTTTTTTTTATGGTAAAAGAATAATGAGATAATTACCTCCACACAATTTAATTTTATTTATAATTTATTCATTTATTCTTAATTAATTATGCTATACACACTAAAAATATTATAAAATCTTACATACATTTGAATTAAAACTTAATCAAAATTTATTTAAAAAAAATATTTTATTAGTAAATCATTAAAATTATATTTTTACTCTTAATGGTATATATTTTTTCTCTTCCTCAATGTCGCACTAAAGCATTGATTTATCTTAAAATTAATTCACGTCGCGGATGTCTCCTGCCTTTGCCGCCACCTAAACATTAAGATTTTAAGATTTTCACTCAAAATATATTTAAATATCCTTAAAATAATATGATGAATGACCCAGATTTTTTGTAATCTAACTATAATTAGGTTATTAAAAAATTTTGATTACTCATTATAATAGAAATAAGTTAAAATGTGTGTATGTAAGATTTTATAATGTTTTGAGTGTGCATAGCGTAATTAACTAAGAATGGATGGGTAAGACATAAATAAAATTAAATTATGTGGCATGTAGTTAATTATCCCAAGAATAAAATGGGGTTGATTTGTTTTTTTTTGAAAAAAAATGGGGTTGACTTTGGAGGAAGAAATATTGAATATTTGAATAAGACTAAAAAGGAAGGGAAATTTGACCTTTGAACGTAATAATTAATACAAATTAAAATCAACAACCATCATTAAGCTTTAATTTCATTAAATGGGATCAGCTACATAATTCTTCCATTTTCATTACATTTTGTCAAATAACAATATTTCATTTTGTTCTAAATTTGCAAAAAAATTCGTTTCTTATAGTTTCATGTCATAACTTTTTGGCTTTTTCTTTTTTCTAAATGAGCAAAATTCAATAAACTAATTTAATTCTTTACAAAAACTTTTATCAGCCTATGGATAATTTATAGGTCTAAATTATTTAAGATGATTTTCTCTAAGTTTATTGTCCATAAAGTCTATTCGAGCATTCTCGCTGGTACACGTATTCCAAACTATGAGATTGAAGCCAATCAAAGCTTTTGATTGATGGTTTGAGTTCATTTGATCCTAATCCGACCTTGTTTGTTTCTGCGTTCTTTTTAGTTTTCTTGAAAATTAGCCGTAGCTCAAAGTGAGAAAATAAAATTTAAGTATATCTTAATTTTAGATCCTTCACGAAGATCATCAAGCAAAAATGATTCTTCTAGTTTTCAGCTCATCTTCTTTACGTGTTAATAGTGCAGAATGTGTGCCAAAGTTTAAATTAAATATAGATATCTAAAAAAAAAATTGAGAAAACTTAAGAATTTCCTTGAAATTGATGAAATTTTTCTCATGAATCACATGCTACATCCTCCCAATATCATGTATTCCAAAATTTACATTGAATTTTCGGTTATTTTTTCGGCCGAAATGCCTAGAATCTAAATGCGTATGATTTTTCTTAAATTTTGATTATGATCACAGAAACTAGCATGAGATTCTTGTTATTTGATCTAGAATTCGCACTTGTATGGCTTAGAAATATGATAGGAATGATGATGCATGAGTTATTTGAAGTTTGGAACCGATTTGAGAAATAAAATGAAAAAGAACAAGATCTCGTTTTAAGTCTCAATAGGACCACCGATAAGTCAGATTGAAAAGTTCAATCGCATAAATCAGATGACAAGATATTATTAAACACATATTAATGGATCAGACTATCAGATTAACTAATAGGATAACAGAGGATTGAGATCGGATCAAACATTCGGTCAATGATTGGTACCCATTCATTGACATGGACCCGTTTGATCAGTTATCCATTTGAAGTTTATTGTGAAGTTAATCCCTCACAAAATTGAAATTTATTTATTCTCGAATGTGATAACTACTAGAAGGCTAAGCATATGAATTTGTGTGGGCAAATGAGTGTACAAAGTTTTTTTTTTGAAAAGCGGCAATACCAATAAGTGTACAGAGTTGTGTCATACTCGATGAGATTAATTGGTAATTAAATAAGTGCACGAACTTGTTACTGTATAATACAAGATTTTTAAAGAAACAATGACTAGACACATTTGTTTGTTTTTAAGTTTTTATCTCTTTGTATTAGTTATGAAAATTTTGACTAGACACATTCAAGATAAAGTATCTTTGTATCCATGAGAGGATAAAAGTGATCTCAATTAAGGATAAGCTCAGAGAGAGATAATTTAGATGATTTAGACATAAATTATAGGCTTATAGAAAATTAAGTAATGTTGGAATGTTATTAGATATTGTGTAAAAAGGGAAAAAGGAAGGCCAAAAAAACATGATAAGAAATTGTTAGGAATAGTTTTATATATTTACAGCTAAATAAGGATTTGTTATTTGATAAAATATAGTAAAAATAAAAAATTTATATAATCGACTCTACCTACTGGGATAAAAGCATGATTTATTGTTATTTTTGTATCATGTTATCTTTTATTATTAATGTTATTACTATTAATATTTTTATTTTAAAGGATTTGTTAATAAACGACCTACTGAGTCTATTCTAGGGAACTCTAACTACTAATGTGGGAGGTATTAGTGCACAAGATCATAAGAAGAAAGAGAATGTTGGGTGAAAGAAGAACAAATTTATTCCCTTATGCTTAAAGTTGGAGACTTTTATTATTACTTGCTTAGTAGAAACGTTTGCTTATTTTATCAAAAAACAAAAAGGAACATTTGCTTATTTGTTTAGTAGAAACTAGAAACATTTGGTTGTTCTATATGCAGTTCTAGACTAATTTCTTTTATTTGCGTTTGTTTGTAAGGTTAAATTTAACAAGATTAAAATTAAATTTATATAGAGATCTTTTTTTATTGGAAGTTATGACTGATGTGGAGTAAAGTTAGTTATTATATTGGGGTGTGTGAGGGATGTGATATAAAGTTAGTTATTATATTGGGATATGTGAGGGATGCGATATAAGTTATTATTATTTTAGTAATGTGTATAAGATGTGAAATAAAGTTAATTTTTAATATTAAATTTTATATGTGATGTGATATGTCTAGTTAAAATTAAACCAGGTTAATTTTAAACGGGCAAACAAACGGGACTTAGAGTTCAAATTTGTAGTGAAGTGAACCTTTGTAGTAGTGAATTAACTTATTTGTACTTTCTTCCATTGTACTTTCATTCTTTTCTCCCCTTGAGTATTATATATTAGTGTGATCAAATATCTATATCAAGATGACCACTTTGCCAAATGCCTACATCAAAACTTCACGTGGCATGATTTAGACTACTAAGGAGTCTAGCTCACACTGTGTGGCACATATCTGTGAAGGTCCTCTCTCTTAGTTTTTCTACTAAAGCTATAAATAGTACGATTTAGGCTCTTAGAAAGATCTTTTGGCACTTCAGCTCTTCTTCTTCTTCTTCCAACTAAAAACTTCTACTCTCTTGGCTCTCCTTCCTCTCGCTCCATAGTACTCACTCTATGGAGATTCTTTGCTATATATGAATTTAGACTAATTTGATTGTTGAACATAAGAGGATTTGTTTAAACTACCTAATTACTTGTGTGCTTTATTTTTTTTTATCTTTTGTTTCATTTTTCTCCTAGACCACGGTCCCTACATTTGCTTGCATATGGATCATTTGCGGCACGCCTATTAACATGGCTCTCACTTATTTTACGTTAAGAAAATCATATGTAATTTTTTTAGCCTTAAAGTTGAAATAAATGGGAGCATGGAACTTCAACTAATTTTAAATATTTCATTCTCATTGTGTGAGAAACATTCACTTAATTTAAAGTCTTAAAATGCTAATATCATTGGCTATATATTTCTTAATAAGTTGGCCATAAAAAATTGGTGATTCCAAAAAAAATGTGGTATATGTCATATAAAAATCATTCATGGGATATTTTATTCAATAAATTGATGAGTGATTGATAGCAAAGTAGATTTTTTTCCCTACATAACCTGGTAAAAATATGGGATTCAATCTTATAGACCTATTGACGAATGAAAGTTTAACTTGGAGGATCAAAGTTTTATATTTTAAAAAATTTCATTGGAACCTCCGTGCACGGAGATCGTTATCTCACAAAATTTTATTATGTTCAGCTAACCGAACGTCTCATGGTGGGGAGCCATATCAGCAGTGGACTCTACCTAGTGCTGATGTGGCGACCTCCTATTAGCTTAACCCAATAATTGCTAGAGCTAGATGCAATTTACCTAAATCCATGGCACTGTTTGTTTGGAGAGAAAAATAATTCAAAAAAATTTTGCGAAATATTTTTATATTAAAAATTATGTTGGATGCAAAATAAAGCGATTGTTTAATGATAAAATTTGTATAGAATAAAATAAAAAAATATTATTTTATTTTTTAAAAAATAATTTTTTTTTAGACATAATTAAAATATTTTCTAACCAAATGGGACCTGAGTCTTATCAAATTTGGCCAATTAATGCAATAATTCACTTTATAGCTTATATATTAAACCAAGTGAAATATTTGTGGTCGTAAGTCTACCAACAATGACAAAACAGCCTTGTGTCGAGATAGTGAAAGTGAAACAACTAACAATTGATGTGTGGACCATATCTAGACATGTTAAATGTGGACTTTAATTCCTTTATTGATTTGATGTTTTTAAAATTAGAAGTGGTCAACATCTGCCTAAACATATTTAATTTCTTACTTTATAAATACTTTATAATGTATTTATAATGTATATATAATGTATTATATAATTAATGTAAACTTATAATTTGTAACTTCATATCTTACGTACATAATCATATAATTTTTCCTTTTTTTTTAAAAAATTTTTCATAGTTTTTTTTCATCCAATTGAAAACTTTTTACACCCAAAATATCACATCTTGTAACATTACATAAAAAATTTGGCATTGTATCTACTCAATCAACTTGATTATCGATAAATAGAGCATAACGAGCTAATATGTGAGCTACTTAACTCCCCTCTCTTTGAATATGAGTGAAGAAATAACTTTAAAAAGAGGTTACCGTCAAACCCCGTCTACTCTACTAGGGCACCTAAGATAGAGAAACCCACTCCTAAAGAATGTAATATCTCTATTGCTTCATAGGTGTCTCCCTTAATATAGATGTAGTCTTTCTTTAGCTGGTGAGCAAGTAGAATTGTTTGGTTAGCCTCCAGTAGCATAACAATTGTAGGTTCAAATCAGCTTTTTATTTTGTTGAATTACGAGCAATAAATTTCTTCTCTCTATCAATTGCAACGTCAAAAGTCATCTTAATAAAATTCTTTGGTGGCGATTGCCATATTTCCAAGAATTTTTGGGTTATTTCAGGATCTAGTCTAGGCGCTTTGATAAACTCTCCAATAAGGGACTTAGCTAGGAAGTACATCTCTTTTGACGATTTGAGGTTCTCCAAGAAAACAATATTTCTTTCTTTCCAAATGGTCCACAAAGTATAGCAAAAAATTTTGACTGTAAGTGGCTTAAGCATTCAATCTTTGAAGCACCCATTCAAAGATATTCATGCATCTTTTTGTCAATATGGAGGGAGAGAGGCCAGATAAGTTCTCTATCACTATGGCATACTTACTGTTAAGACGGTAAACAATCAAAGATTTTTTACGTGGAAAACCGACTGATGGAAAATTCACGGCTCTTTTTCGAGGAGGCTTGAAAGGTCACTAGAAATGCTTTTCTTTGGGTTACAGAGTATTCAAAGGATTTTTTTTGGATTCCAACCTCCTTGAAGGCTGTGCACAGGAAGTATATATACCCTGGGCCTGTTATGTCTAGTCGCTTTCAGCCGAATAATCTACAGCCCTAGTGACAGCTCAATTAATGCCTGTGGACGGCTAGTACGTGACTCCTACTGTACGGCACGTCAGCGGTTATGGTCTGTCGGCGGGAAAACCGCATCTTCCCCTAGAGCAGTATGATTCCCAACGATCAGATGTCACGTCGGGTCTTTGTTCTTCGGGATGCTACCTTTTTGTCGTCTGCTGTTTGGGCTGATACCTTTCTTGTTCGACTCGGAGGCCTTGCCTACGTGGCCTTTGTGTGATCTTCCACGTGGACGGTCCAGATGAGGAAGCGTGGATCCAATTGCAACATGCCCCCCCGATAATCGTGAAGCGTATTGATGCGCGTGCCAGGTTGCCACGTGTACCAGAGTGGCCTATAAATATTTGTGAAGCACCGGTTGGGTCTTCTGTTGACCAGAGGAGAAACTGGTGTGATAGATCTCTTCTCAAGAGTAGCTGACAGTCTACAAGGCGGGAACCCTGGGACTAGGGTTCCGGCTAAGCCGGACCAAGCCGACGCAAGGCGCCCGTAGCCGAGGATCCGTCTTTCCAGCGCAGGGGAGGGCGCACGAGCAGCTCCTTCGGTGGGGGGCGCGATTATGGTGGCTGACGACAAAGTGCAGCCAATTAAGGAAAGTGCGGGGGATTTGCCTTCTGTGCCGTCTCTGGGGGTTCAGGAGGCGCCTTTATCGGAGCGGGGCAACGTGGCCCCCCTTACTTCTTCTTCGGGACCCTCTACCAGTCCGGGGGATTCGTCGGGGGGCCAGAGAGGCCCTGGGTCTGTTAGTTCCAGTGCGCAGTATTTTGCGCGAAATGTCTGCTCGCACCTTGACAAGATCGAGGCACGTCTGGCGAGCAAGGGTCAGGTAGCAGTCCTCGAGCAGAAGTCTGCAATCCTTGAGCAGAAGTCAGCCATCCTTGAAGGGAAAATGGAGGAAGTCCTCTCTTCTTCGGAGGCTGGAATCGTCCGAGGCGGAGAAGACGATCGCTGACCTAGAGTCGAAATGCGTTCGCCTTGAGGGCGACCTGGAGATGGCGACTGCCCAAGTTGAGGAGTTGATGAGGGAGAGGGGGACGTTGATGTCCCGAGTCGAAGAGCTGGAGGAAGAGAACCGTCGTCGAAGAGAGTTTGCCCGGACCGTTCGGGATCTGCTTGTAGAGTCAGAGCCGGGATTTTCTTTATAGCCTTCTCTTCTCTTTTTTTTTTTTTTAAGTATGTAAAAGTTCATTCAAATGAAGTGTTCGTGATATGTGCCTTGTTTTTTATGCTTTTCTTGTGAAGTGATTGTTTTGGGAAAAACGAGGTGAAGTTCGCGCCAAAACTTACATATTTTGAAATTTTGGGCGGCCAAGTGTCAGTCCTCGGGGATCGGAACCGTCAGTTCTAGGGACTATATATATAAAAAAAGATGAGGGGTCGAGCACCGACTCTCTATTTGCCTCTTTCGCTCGTTTCCCTTTTTTAAGAAGAAAAAATTGTTAAGAAGTCGCGCAGCAGAGCGAGGGACATGTGGGCTGATTACCATGCTCTTCGAGGTGAGCTATGCATCTTACCGCCGCATACTTTCGAGAAAGAGGTGCTGCAAGTATGGGGGGTGGACCCGGACGTAGGTTTGGAGTATCCGTCAGAGACGGGGAACTTCACGACGCCGCCGGAAGGGAAGGTGGCAGTGTGCCTTCACCACCTGCGTGGAGGGCTGTTCCTTCCTTTCCAGCCTAAGTTCGTGAATGTTTTTAATTGCTTCGGCGTCGTTCCCATTCAGCTCCTGTCGAATGCCGTCACCATGATCTACTGCCTTGCCAAGGAGTTGCAGCGTCGACAGATTCCTTGGGACGTCGAGATCTTCAAGGCGGTTTTTCGGTGGGAGGTGAATCCTTGGCTGCACGGGTGTTTCATTCTGAAGGGTAGGTATTGTCAGGTCTTCAAGGTGAGGTATACCGGGTTTGCAGATTGGTACAAGCGATTTTTCTTTGTTGAACTTCGCGGAGTGAGGTTTGGTGAGCCGCGAAGAGTAGGTGAGGCGAGGTTCCTAGGAGAGGGGATCAGTTTCGAGGACCCTTGCTTTCGGGAGGTGGATGAGATCCGAAAATGTGTGCATGATGCCGAAGACTACCAGCGTGATCTCGAGGTTGACGTGCGGGAGTATACGAGTGAGTCTTGGCAGCTCGTGCGTTTTTCTCTTCTTTTCGGTGAGGATGCTAATTCTGTTTTTCGATTTGTGTTTCAGGCCAACCGAAGCTTGAACTGGGGTGGTTCCGACTTCGGCAGATAGGGAACAAACGGGTTCCCCACGATCGTCCGAGGCCTTCTCGTCTTCCAGCGAAGAGGAGGCGCGCCGCACCTGGAGCCTCGGGTGAAGGGAGTTCGGCAGCGCCTCGATCTTTTGGGGAGGGAGCGGATGACCTGGTGTATATAAATGAGATACAGGTCAGCGATGATCCCGAAGACCTGCCTGAGAGACGTTAAGGCGAGATAGGGTCAGATGTTGAAGCATCAGATTCTGCCGGCCAAAGTGTTGAAGAGCCCATGGGAGGTGTTCGGAGAGGACCTCCACGAACTGTCCCTGAAGGGAGACCGAACTCGGTGACCAGGTTGGGCGCCAGGGCTGCCGACTTGGTGGAGCAGCTTACTAGGGAGGCTATGGCGCAGGAGAGGAAGGCGAAAGAGAATGAGCTTCGATACCTGGAGTCGGAACGTCAGTGTCTTCTGGCTGAGAAACATCTCCGTTCAGCGATGCGGGGCCTGGAGGAGTCCAACCGTCATGAGACTGAACTTCAGAAACTTCTGGAGGGGGCGTTTGATGAGTCTGAGCGGAATCGTGAGCAGGGGGTCTTCGATTTCCGCCGATCCCTTGAATTTAAGGCACTTATAAAAAGGGGCGTTGGAGAGCTCGGTGGACATGTTTGGTTCTGCTCTCCTTGATCAGGGGCTGGTTAGCCGCGAGGATATCGAAGGGTTGGATATGAATGAATGTATTATTTCCAGGAGCCGTTCATATCATTGCAACTTTTTTGACATGTCCGCTGAGAGGATGGAGCAGATGTTTGCCTTTGTTTCAAATATGAAGGCGGTCATCCCTCCTACTAAGGCCGAAATGGCGGGAGTAGCCGAAAGGGTTCCGGCTCCAGAAGAGGGTTCGACCGATGTGGAGAAAGGTTTTTCAGGAGGGACTTTGGAAGAACCCTTCGCCATTTCTCCACTCCGCACGCGGGATCCACTGCAAGACGTGCTGCGGACTCCAGGTGCCGACTTGGTGGTAGATTCTGATCCGGAGTCTTTCGAGGACGGACATTGATTTTTGTAACTCTCTCTTGTAAACTTGTTTGTAGTGCGAAGTTTTTGTAATGGAAAAGTTTGTTTTTGTACAAGATTTCTGTTTAACCTTGCTTGGTTTGATTGGTTGTGATTTAGAGAAAAGGAGTGCCTTTGCCTGAGTGGCTTTGGCACTAAGTTAGGATTTTAGACCAGGGACTTCGAGAAGAGAAGTGCCCTTGACTGCCGGTCGCTATGGCGCTAAGTTAGGATTTTAGGCCAGGGACTTCGAGAAGGGGAGTGCCCTTAACTGCCAGTCGGCATGGCGCTAAGTTAGGATTTTAGGCCAGGGACTTCGAGAAGGGGAGTGCCCTTGACTGCCAGTCGCCATGGCGCTAAGTTAGGATTTTAGGCCAGGGACTTCGAGAAGGGGAGTGCCCTTGACTGCCAGTGGCAGCCATGGCGCTAAGTGTAAGGAATTTTTAGGCAGGGGACTCGAGAAGGGGAGTGCTCTTGACTGCCAGTCGCCATGGCTCTAAGTTTGGGGATTTTAGGCCAGGGAAAAACTTTTCGAGAAGGGGAGTGGTAGTATTCATGAAACCTGATACAGGGGGTTTTTTATGGAGTAAAACCTTCCTGATGTCGTTGCCGCTCCAAGTCCTTGGCAGGGAGAAGTCCCATCATGCCTTTGTAGTTTGTTAAGTGTTAGGGCCGAGCACTTTGTGGATGACGAAAAGGGCCTTCCAAGTTGGGAGCTGAGTTTTCCTGATGTCATGTCTCGGCCAAGCGTTGGTTTTTTAAATTTCAAGACTGGTCTCCTTGTTGAATGGTCTCCTGTGGACGTGTTTTGTTCGTAGTACTTTTCGATTCCTTCGCTGTGTTCCGCTTGTCGAAAAGCCTGCCCAATTCTCTGTCTTCTTCGAGGAGGTCGAGTTCGAACCTCCTTGCCGCTCTCGCGTTTTGTTTTTGCCAAATCAAGAAGAGCAGGTGGGTCGAAAGTACTTGGATTTTCGACCTCGGGGAGGAGTAGACTTCTAATCTCAATCTGGGGATGAGAGCTTCTCCCCCGAAAATAAGTGAAAAAGGCGTTTGACCTGTTGCTCCTGTCGGCGTGCAGTTGAGCCCCCAGATGGCTGCCGGGAGTTCGGCTGCCCATGATGAGCCAATCTTGTCGATTCGCTTTCTCAGGGTGTTGAGGAAGTTTTTGTTCGACGCCTCTGCTTGGCCGTTCGATTGCGGGTGTCTAACTGATGCGAAACTCAGGTTGATACCTTTTTTAGAGCACAAATTACGAACGACCCGGCTGGTAAAGGCGGTTCTGTTGTCGCAGATCAGAGAGAGGGGGATGCCGAACCTGCATACGAGCTGCGTCCATATGAAGTTTCTGACCCATGCTCCCGTTGGTTGGGCCATTGCCTTTGCTTCGACCCATTTCGAGAAATAATCCGTTGCTAGCAGTACATGGCATAGGTTTTTTCCAGATTTTGGGAATGGTCCCAAGAAGTCAAGGCCCCACATCGAAAATGGCCAAGAGCTAGTTATGGGGTGTAGTTGACCTGCTGGTTGTCTAGGTATTTTTGAGTAGATCTGGCACTGGGGGCATCTCTGGCTGAATTGTTTGGCGTCCTTCTGGAGGGATGGCCAGTAGTATCCTTGGCAAAGGACTTGTAAGGCGAGGTTTCGCCCTATGGCGTGAGTTCCACAGTCTCCGGAGTGGATCTGTTCAAGTATGATTTTCGAGTCCTTTTCACGGATGCATTTGGCGAGGGGGAGAGAGTAGCATCTCCTAAACAGTTGTCCCTGGGAGATAATATATCTGGCAGCTTTCACCCGGAGCCTACGAGCCTTATTTCTGTCGTCTGGGAGCTCGCCCGTCTGAAGGTAGTGTCGGATGTCATCCATCCAACTTTCGGGGTTGGATTCGATGTCGAAGATTTGTGGGTCTTCGAAGGCGGGAAATAGGATATCTAGTGCATTATCGTTCTCTTCCTTGGCGAGCTCGTCTGCTAGCGAATTTATCTCGCGGGGGATATGAAATAGGGAAGCCTGAGCGAACTGCTGGAGGAGAGTTTTGGCGAGTTGGAAATACCTCTTGATCACTTCGTCCTTTGTCTGATAGGATCCCGTTAGCTGGTTCACCATTAGCTTGGAGTCGCTGTAGACGTCGAGTTGTCGTGCTTCGAGTCCCTTGGCAAATTTGAGCCCAGCAATGAGGGCCTCATATTCGGCCTGATTGTTTGGGACGGGGAAATGTATCTTCCCTGACCTTTGAAGTTGAATTCCCCAGGGACTGGTGAGGACGATGCCAACCCCTTGGATGCGCTCGTCGGAGGCCCCGTCTACATGGAGGGTCCATGGTTGTGGCTTCTTTCGGAGTTCGGGTTGTTCAGCTGTTGTGAGTTCGGCGATGAAATCGGCGAGCGCTTGGCTCTTCATGGCTGTTCGTGTGAGGAAGTCGATATCAAACTCAGAGAGCTCTACTGCCCACTTTTGTAACCTTCCGGAGATTTCGGGGGAGTTGAGTATTCTCCGAAGGGGTTGATCCGTCATCACCTTGATGGGGTGAGCTTGGAAGTAGTGGCGTAACCTGCGAGCAGCAGAGATTAGCGCGAACGAGAGTTTTTCGAGGGGAGAGTACCTCACTTCGGCGCCGTGGAGGATGTGGCTGATGTAGTGGATCGGATGCTGTCGGGCGGCCTCTTCTCGAACAAGTACTGCCGACACCGAATTATCAGTAGCGCTGAGGTAGAGGAAGAGATCTTCCTCTTGGACCGGGGCGGAGAGCAGCGGTGGTGACAGCAGGTATTATTTCAAAGATTGGAAAGCTTTCGTACAATCCTCGTTCCATGCCTGATTTTCTCCTCGAAGAATTTTGAAGAAGGGGAGGTAATGTTCGCCGGATTTCGAAATGAATCTGCAGAGTGCTGTGACTCTTCTGTTTAATTTCTGTATGTCTTGCACTGTTTGGGGTGGCTTCATCTCTTGTATAGCCTGGATTTTCTTAGGGTTCGCCTCAATGCCTCTAGCCGACACCATATGCCTCAGGAATTTACCGTATGACGAACCGAAGATGCTCTTGAGGGGGTTGAGCTTGATGTTGTAAGTTCGGCAAGTGTCGAGCGTTTCACGGAGGTCTTCGAGGTGTTGTTTCACACACACGCTTTTAATCAGCACATCATCGACATATGCTTCTACATTTTGCCCCCTCTGATTCTTGAACACTGTGTCAATCATGCGCTGATAGGTCGCACATGCATTCTTCAAACCGAAAGGCATCACTTTGTAGCAGAAGGTTCCCTGGTCGGTGATGAACGAGGTCTTTGTCGTCTTTGGCCATTCGGATCTGGTGGTAGCTTGAGAAGGCGTCGACGAAACTCATCACTGAGTACCCTGCCGAAGAATCGACGAGCCTGTCTATTTTCGGCAGGGGATAGAAATCTTTTGGACAGGCTTTATTTAAGTCCGTAAAGTCTACGCACATGCACCACTTTCCGGAATTCTTTTTTACCACCACCACGTTTGCAAGCCATGATGGGTAGGTGATTTCTCTAATGAATCTTGCGGCCAAGAGTTTTTCGACTTCTTCACGAATCGCACGTTGTTTTTCACCGCCGAAGCTCCTCTTCTTCTGTCTGACGGGGGCTACCCCTGGCTTGAGGCTTAGTCGATGTTCGACTACGGCTCTATCTATCCCTGGCATGTTGTTAGGTTCCCAGGCAAACACATCGAAATACTCAAAAAGTAGCGCCGCTAGGGCGGGCTTTTTATTATCAGGAAAGTTTTTAGAGATGAGTACAGTTTTTCCGTCGGCGACAGTTACATGGTCGTTCTGTTCAACCTGTGGTAAGGCGTGATCTCTGGGGTCCATGTAGTCTGCGTGGAGACGCGCGTTTATCTCAAAACACTTGCTAGCGTCGGCCCTGTCCCCTCTGATGGTCGCGACGCCGAAAGGCGTGGGGAACTTCACACACAGATGATACGTAGACGCGACTATCTGGAATGCCGCGATTGCGGGGCGTCCCAGGATCGCGTTGTAGCCCAAGGGAGCGTCCATGATAATGAAGTCGATCTCCCTCTCCATTCTTTTGGGACCCTCTTCGAGGGCGACGCGCAGGGTGACGTATCCTGCGGGTCGGTAGATGTCGCCGAAGAAGCTGGAGATCGTCATGGATGTAGGGAGAGGTTTGCAGGGACCGACGGCCATCTCGTTGAAGGCGCAGAGGTACAGTATGTCGACTAAGCTGCCGGTGTCGACCAAAGTTTGATGGACATCGTAGGCTCCGATTTCGGCGATGACCACGATGGGGTCATCACGATTTATCCCACCTCTGGGAAGGTCTCCTGCAGTGAAGATGATATCAGGCAAAAGAGGGGGGAGATCGACTGTGCATACCTCCTGGTGTCTCCGAGTCCTGAGACCGCTGTGGTAACCGAAGATTGAGAGGACGACCTTCTAGCCGTCGTCTTTCGATGTGGCTGGCGTCGAAGAGGGGGGCCCTCCGGGATCGTCGCTCGGAAAGAGCGGTCGTGCCGCTTTCGGCAGGGGCCCTTCGATCCTCTTGTACCCGGTGAGGTAGCCATTCTCGATGTACTCGTTGACGAGTGCCCGAAAAGAGCGACACTCGAAGAGAAGATGGCCGTAACGTTAGTGGAACTTACAAAACTTTGTGGGATCCTCACCGGGTTGCGATGGCTAGCGTTCGCCGCAGTTTTTGATGAAACCTTTATCGCTGAGGATCAAAAAGATTTCTTCTAAAATGTAGACCGGAGTGGCGGGACGTGGGGACTCACCCTTGAACTTGCGCTTCCCGTGGGAGGGTGAGTAGTTCCGATCTCAAAAACTCCTCCTGGGAGTGTTCGGGTCTGTTCTAGGGGCCTCGCCCTTCTTGGTCTGGGGCGAAGCGACCTCCTGCTTGGCTTTCGCCTTGAGGGCCTTCGCATCTTCCAGATGAATGCGTTTTTCGGCGCGGGCCCTTGCCTCCATAAGAGTCTTCGGCATATTGTCGATGAAAGAGTCGTACAACTCCCCGGACAGAATGTTGTGGACGAAGATCATGGTCGATCTATCGTCCGTGGTATCCTTCGTCTCAGCATTCATCTTTGAGAACCGGTCCACATAGTTGCGGAGCGATTCGTCTGAAGCTTGGCATATTTGCCACAGCTCGTGGATCGTTCGGGATGTCGTCTTCGACGTTCCGAACCTAGTACGGAACTGTTCGGAGAATTGCAGGAAGCTCTGGATGGAGCCTTGAGGTACTTCGTCGAGCCAGTCCAGAGCCAGGCCCGTCAGTGTGTTCTTGAATAGACGACATTTGTAGGCGTCTGAGACAGGGTCGCTGGTTGCGAGGGCGTTCTCGAAACGCTTGACATGTTGGGCCGGGTCGATGAGGCCGTTGTAGTCGGAGACTCGGGGGGCCTTGTAGGCGCGTGGCGCCGGTGCCGCCATTAAGGCGGAGGAGAATATTGTATCCACCGGGGGAGCCAGGGGGTACACCTCGGGCCAGCTTTCGGCGGCAACGTGGGTGCTAGTTTCCTCGGTGGGCAGTTCGATGCGTTCCGCGCCTGGTTGTTGGAGCGGGCCTTCGAGAGGCAGAGCTACGGGGAGGGGTCTCTGCTGCTGAAGGAGGGCTGGTAGGTTAGCGAGGAAAGTGTTCATAGTTCGGGTGAGGGTGGCGACCGTGTTCGTTAGTGTGAAGCTGTCGGTCGTCCCTGGTTGCTTCGTCCTGGGGTAGGCGTGTCGCCTGTTGTTCGCCAGGTGGTGGAGGAGCGTTTTCGTCGTGAGCATGCTCCATGGGTGTAGGGATCAGGTTTGATCCTGCGTGAGGGCACCAAATTGTTAAGACGGGAAACAATCAAAGATTTTTTACGTGGAAAACCGACTGGCGGAAAAACCACGGCTCCTTTTCGAGGAGGCTTGAAAGGTCACTAGAAATGCTTCTCTTTGGGTTACAGAGTATTCAAAGGATTTTTTTTGGATTCCAGCCCCCTTGAAGGCTGTGTACAGGAAGTATATATACCCTGGGCCTGTTATGTCTAGTCGCTTTCAGCCGAATAATCTACAGTCCTAGTGACAGCTCAATTAATGCCTGAGGACGGCTAGTACGTGACTCCTGCTGTACGGCGCGTCAGCGGTTACGGTCCGTCGGCGGGAAAACCGCATCTTCCCCCAGAGCAGTACGATTCCCAATGGTCAGATGTCACGTCGGGTCTTTGTTCTTCGGGATGCTACCTTTTCGTCGTCTGCTGTTCGGGCTGATACCTTTCTTGTTCGACTCGGAGGCTTTGCCTACGTGGCCTCTGTGCGATCTTCCACGTGGACGGTCCAGATGAGGAAGCGTGGATCCAATTGCAACACTTACAATCTTGCATTACATGTATCGTTGTTTAAATCTTTGTGAAGCAAAAAAGACATTCTGGAGGGCTAAAATTAACTTTACTAAAGATTGCTAAAAGTAAGCAAAAAAGCACAGGCTACTCTCCAGACAAAACATTTAATCTTGCTCGTAGTCGATAATTTTCATATGGAGTCCGAAATAGAGAGAAGAAATTGAACTTAGTAACTAACTTTATTTCACATCATTCACAATTTTTAATAAAAAATATCGTAATATAAATTTAACTTAGTAAACAAATAAGCTCAAAAGAAATTAAGAGAATGTGTAAAAGCACTTGCACGTAAATATATAAAAATATGTTTAATTCGAGATATAAATTATGAAAGGGTGGCCGAAATTTGTTTGAGAAATTGAATAAATTTCTCTTAAATCAAATTAAAATTTAATTTAAAGCTGAGATTGAATTACTAAAAATACCCTCAAATTGTTACTTGCCGTAATTCTACAATCAAGAATATCTATGGCAAATTATGTCCAGGTCCCTATAATCGAAATCCAGATACTAATGAAGTACTAGATTTAATTAGTTGCAAGTAGGTCTTTGAATTTGGCGTCCATTGCATTTGTGCCCTTCCATTTCATTAAAGTAACTAGAGGTCCGTAGAAATTCATTTTATAATATGCCAATTTATATAAATTTTTTTGGGACATTTATTAACATATTTATAAGCCCGAACATTAGTGTTAGAATCTTCTCTAACACCCCTAGTCGAACAGCCCTCGTAGAACAGCCCTCCTCGAATAGCCCAAGTCGAACAACTCTTTAAGGAGCTATCATTAGATCGTACTCTCCGTACTAATACATCAGCTCGGCATTTAAGACATCATGACAGTCCACCGCCTAATCGTCTTTTGCAGGAATAGGTGTCAGATGTGACAGACTATATCTATTATGTTTCATCCTCTCCAAGCTATAAATAAGGATGAGAAAAAACTTTTGGGGGGCCAGTCGAGTTGCCTCTATCTCTCTCTACCTCTCTCTCTCTTTTATACTTATTCAGTCTTCATTTATAGACCTTCAAGCTTTGTAAAAGAAGGGATCCGATTAGTGGATTTAAATCGCCTAAACGGCGTCATAGTTTTTCTCCAGATACTCGGATTTTCACCAAAAATTGTCTTATTTCATTCTATTTTGACATATTTTTTGCATCAACAATTAGGAAGTGATCCAGGCGATTCGTGCAAAAGCTTGTGTTCAATGTCATGTGGGAAAGCAACGAATTCCTCCTGCTCTCAAGAGTGGATGGATAACGGGCCTTTGGATTTTGGATCCGTTAAGGATCTAGCTAGACCTTCTGACAAATCCCACATCTAAATAGGAAGTTCCAAAAAAATATTTACTTACATATTAAACAAATTTTACTATATTACATTATACAATTTTTTAATAAATTTTCATATGAAAAAATTTGTGTGATATGCGTATAAATAGCTCAAAAGTTTTTTTTTTAAATTAAAAAGAATAATTATGAAGGATGAGAAGCATATGTGAACTCCAAGGGACTCAATTGAAATTTAACCATATGAGAGAGAGAGAGTGCCCCCTAGAGCTAGAGGGGGATTGGGTCCTAAATCAAATTGGTTCCAATCAAAATCAATTTGATAAAAATCGATCTAAACTGAGACCGGTCCAATTGGATCGGTGCCAACCGATTGTGGTCTTAATTACAATGTTAGCGCTATTCTATGATATTAGAATCAGCCTGATTCAATCATTTTTCAAAACATAAATGCAGATGAAGGGTTGCTAGCACTAGTAGTTAGTGATATTAGCTGCCTTTTTAATATTCCGAAAATTTAGATTTCATGTATCTCATAAGTAGAAATTATATTTTTAAATTCAAGTGATAAATAATATTTGCGATATTTTAAGTCAAAACAATATAGAATAAATTTTGATAATACCTATGATTTATTTAGTCTTTTAAAAAAAGACTTAAAATATATGAAGTATAAAAGTTAGGAGTTAAATATATTTTTATAAAATTATAATTTAGGTGGATAAATTAGAGTACATTAAAGAAAATAAATTTATTATTGATTTAAAGATTGATTGAGGATTTTGTATGAATCTAAAAATAACTTAGAATGAATAATATAAGGAATATTAGATGTACAAATAATTTTTCTTAACTATGAAATTTATTTAAAAATACTAAGAGATGTTAGGAAATTATTTTTATTGATTTAAATGTGGATTTATTTGAATATTTATTATTATTTTTGAATATTTCTTGATTTTAATTTTTATGAGAATATATATTAAAATTGGAGATTTTTAAGGAATATAATATTAGGCCAAAAATATAATTCATTATTATTCCTTAAAATTTAAATTTATGAGATTTAACTATTCCTAAATTTTGGAATTTGAAGAAATACTAATTTTACTCTCAGAATGAGTTGTTTGAGAAAATAAGGTTTCTCTCCTCTCATACATTGATTCATTCCTCTCCCGACTCTTAACTGCCATCGGCTTTAGCCCTCTCTTTGGCCGAAAAAGAAAAAGGGAGAGAGAGAAAGAGAAACAAAAGAGGAGAGAGAGAAAAGAAAATAGACAATTGGAGATTCACAGCAACAGAACACTTCTCTATCAAATTGACAACCATGAAAAAGAAATGCTAACTATTCGGAGGAAAACAACAAGAGAGAAATAAGAAAAAGAAGATATTATTATGGTTCTTCGAGGTAGAAGATCTCTTTGACTATTAGAATTTAAATTAATCAAAAACAAAAATTCAAATAATTTAACATATAATAATTAACATAAATTAAATAAATATAATATTTAATTACTTATGAAATTTTATTTTATTATATTACTGATTTTTTCTGAATATTTATTGCTAGAAGTTTTTATTTCAGATCTAAAATTTGTAACACTATTTTGAAGTATTAAATGATCTCTAATTTTAATGAAAATTAGTGGTGAGTTAAATTTTAAAATTACTTACAACTTTCTAAGTCATCTTTGATTAATTCTAAATGAAAAATATTATTTCGGCATTATTTGTAAAACCTAACAAAAATTCTAAATTTTTAATCGAATTTAGTTTATAGAGTATTTGACGTACCGAATAAATTCGAATTGACATGAAAATGCATAGAAAGATAAATGATATATTATATAACTTTTATATAAAAATATTCCTTTAAAAAGTTTATTTTTTTGAAGAGTTTTTGCTAGACAAACTTGACATAAAATTTGTATTTGAAAGTGTTTATAATCGCATATAGATTAAATGAAAATTTTTTCATACCGGATGATTATTATTAAATGTGAAATTTGAATATTATTAGATTGCTTGATTATCTATCATATTTATATAGTGTTTTCATTAATTAATTTAGAAATGTATATTTTTTTATGTGAATTTCAAATAATTGAGTTACTTTGAAAAAATAATTTTACATTATATTTAGAAGAATTTGACTTATAAAATTGATTTCAAATGTTACGAGACATTGAGAACTAATGATTTGATTAATACCTAATGATTTGGAGTTTAGAACTTATGTTAAATTAATTTATTAATAGATAGCTCGATTAAAATGCTGGTGATATTTCTATAATCATAGAATGATATAAAAAAAATTGAGATTGATTATAGTTCAATTTAATTTAATTTAACATGAGACTTAAATGTAGATTATAGTTATATTATTAGCTCTAATCATATTCTATTGATATTTCACAAGTTATATATGGAGAGTTAACAATCATTATTAATTTAGATTAAAATATTTTTGGAAATATCATAATTGCTTTTATTTGTGATTACTAAATTGTTATAAAAATTTGAGTAAAATAGAAAAGAAAACTTAAAATTAAATCATCGAGATTATGACATACATTGAGGATTGTAAAAGTTTAATAATATATTCTGTATGTAAATTGTTATGAAATAATTACTAGCCCAGTTCGTCTCTTCAATGACGAGATAGATATATTATATAATGATATATTTTGTTCTTGACTGTAACACCTATGAGAGGACAAAAATACGAACTTATCATCATATTTGATGAGGATATATTTACTTATATTTGTGAAACCTACGGGAGGATAAGTGCACGGATTTATTGTCATATTCAATGATAATATATTGATTTGTGTTTGTGACACCTACGGGAAGTCAAGCGTGCAGATTTATCGTCACATTAAAAAAAATAATGTGATTTAAAGCAAGTGTACGAACTTGCTATGTGACTAAATTTGTATTAAATATATTAAAGGCGATAATGAATTAAAAGTTAAATATAATTTTTTTGGGATTATGCACCTACCTTATCTGAAGCATATTATATAATATTTAGTGCGACGACATACTTAGCAGTTTCTGACTGTTATTGGGGGTGATACATATTTAGTGCGACGACATACTTATATAATACATGTCTATTGTGGATACATATTCATTAGTGATCCTTATATGATATTTAGTACAACGATATTCGTTTGATATGCCTATGGAGGGTTATTTATGTGGGTGACGATCCCCAAAAATATAAAAAATAGTTAAAACGTTGTACGAGAAATCATAATCTAAAAGAGTAAAATAAAATTAATTAAAAAAACTTGCTCGTTAATTATATTCTATATTCATCTTGTTTTCATGTTTACATATATAATTATTATGAAAAGCATGTTACACTTGTTTTTGTCTAGCATTCATATTAGGCTAAGTTTATGATGCTTGTGGCTTAAGAGGCATGAGAGTGATCGTCGGGTGATGTCCTAAAGAAAAGAAATCACTGAAATAAAGTGTAATTCATAGCAAGTTTCTAGGCCGATAAATAGTAGTAAGAAAGGAATAGAAATGAATCATCCCATATCGAAAATAACGTTTGGAGATTTTGAGTTGTATAAGCAGATAACATGATCTCAAATAGTAAAAGAATCTTTTAAAGTAAAACTGTGAGGCTAATGCTTGAAAATAAAATAATTTAAGTGTGTTTGAGTTGGAGTAGTACTGTAACACGACCTCGATCCTAGGAAAAATCTCATCCAGAATTAAAGGTAAATTTTATAAAACTGTAGTAAGACCAGCGATAATATATGATGCTGAATGCTGGCCTGCAAAGAGAAAACATACAAATAAAATAAATATTGCAGAAATGAGGATGTTAAGGTGGATGTGTGGATATACACGAAAGGATAGAATGAGAAATGAGTATATCCGAAAGAAAGTTGGTGTTGCACCAATTGAGGATAAACTTAGAGAAAATCGGCTTAGATGGTTTGGACATCTAAGTCGTAGGCCGATTGAAGCTCCAGTTAGAAAAATTAAGTTATTAGATTTTGCCCATGTACAAAGAGGAAGAGGGAGAACAAAGAAGACATGGCAAGAAACTATAAGAAGTGATCTTAGTTACTTAAACTTAGATAAGAATTTGGTAACTGGTAGAGCGCAATGAAAACAAAAGATTTATGTAGCCGACCCCACCTATTGGGATTAAGGCTTGGTTGTTGTTGTTGTTGTTGTAGTGTCCTAGGAAATACTCAAGTTACTTAAAACCAAAGTGAACAATACATCTACAGTTGGATCTCAGAATATTATAAAGTTATTATCTATTTTGCATATACACTATTCATTTATTCCTAGGAAACTAATGATATACATGCTAATTTATTTAATAGTACTCGTGTTAAAATTATTATTTAATATCTTTTGTTATATGATATAAGTACATATAATTATTATAGTTGTTGCGATCATATATATTGTTTGTTCACTTGGTAAAGTTTATGCATGTTTCTATATAATGCTTATAATCCCCTCAATTCTCAGGATAATAAACTTGTAAATTTAAAAATTTATTAAATATTTTGTGCAGCTCATAACTAGTTGATATCTTCTACTAAGTGCTATTAGTAAATTGATGTCATTTTCGACAGCATTTTTACAAATTTATCACAAGCACAAAAGTCATGAGCGATAGACAATTAAAAGATTATTTTAAATTATTTAAATTTAAAATTTTATATTTATTTATGATATAATGTAATACATATATATTGGGAATAAGTTTGTATTAAGATATTGTAAAATTATTTGTAGATCAAAAAAATTGTATAACGACAGAGGTAATAGCCGAGTCTATCAATCCATCCCCAAATTTTTTTTCCAATGAATTAATGGTCATTGACCTTGTGGAGTCAACGGCAGTAATAGTTAAATGATTGTTTAAAAGCTATGTTGGCCATTTTCTTTATGGTGAGTCCCGCTGAGAGGACTTTATAAACAATTCCAACCGTCAAGCTCAAAATATCATAATCACTCTCTTTTTTTTTATTAAATGATTCTGAAATCACTTTTATCTTTTCAATGGTTAGTCAACATAAATTATTGGTGCTTCCTCCAAATGCTAACAAATTGTGTGATCTGCGAGTTAAATCTAATAGCAATCTCTAGAAAAACCTAAGTATTTTATTATTTGCATATTATGCAAAAATTAGTATTCATAATTGTGCTTGAGTAAATTTGGTTTGGTTATTATGTACCTGACCTGAGCCAAGTCGTTATAGCAGAACTGGATTCAACTCATGCACCTATAAATTCGATTTAAACCTGAATCGTTGAGTTTAGGTTGGAATTCAATGAATAATCTTTTAATAAATATCACAATAATAATATTTTAATTTAAAATTTTTTAATAAAAAAGAACTTGTATAATAGAAATAGAGATCATAAAAGAGAGAAAAATCTAGAGTGAAGTAATAAAATAAATGTAGAATTAAAAATTTAATCATGAACTTAAAAAAATAATAATATTTTACATCATTTGAGAAGAAATCGTACTAAAAAAATAAAATGAAAATACAAAATAATTATGAAAAAATATTAAAATCAAATTATAAAAAAATAAAATTAGAGTGCTTAGTGAAAATTATTTTCAGCTTTTATGTATTACCACTCATCTAAATCTGGTTGATTCGGTTCTGTTAAACTATACACTAAACTCAATAATCTGACCATATAATTGGTTTTGAATATTTTAAGAATCAAAATCTTCCTGAGCCAAGTTAGACTCAATCTAAATTTATAGGTTCAGTTTGGTTATGGGTCGATTTTCAGTTCTTTAGATCTTATTGCACAGCCCTAGAAGGTGGAAGGTGGGGTTAAGAAATACCTTGTTAGATTTCACAAATTTAATAAAAAAATATATAAATCAATTATAGCATAAGGGAATTTAGTTACATAGTTTGGTCAGTTAGGAATCACAAGAGATGTAGATGTTAAGCATGTTTTAATATTACAACTAAGCAACCTTTCATAATATAATAAATTAGAGGTTATTTAGAATGCATCATTAATTAGTCTCTATAAGTATCATATTAACTTATTTTCAAACATATACTCAAGAAATATTATATGACTATATGTGAAGAATATAAAAATTTTCTAATTGAACATGCGCATCTCACTTACATTTATTGTAGGATTAGCTTGATATCTGATGATATTTGGAGTAATATTAATGAAAAAAAGCTATCTAGTCATTATTTGTCATATAATTATTAGTTAATGAAGAATATAAAAATATATTTTATCATTAATTCTTCTAAAAGAAGCTCATATTAGTGCTACTATATTTACAATATTTATAGAATTTATGGCAATGAAAAAAATATTTTATTGCTTTTGATAATACTTCAAATAATAATATCATTATCAGTTTCTTAAAAAAATATTTGAAACCATTTTTTTCATATCTCCTTTTTATATTCGATGTGCTTTTGCATCATAAATTTATATGTATCTGTCACTTTTACTATATAACACTTATCTATTCATAAAATTAAACGTGTAGTTAAAAAGATTTATTTGAATTTAAATGTTATGTGTGAATCAAAATGAGTTTGTATTAGTGCTGGAAACATTGCATTAAATTTTCTTTGCCCATTGAAACAAAATGGAACCCCTTTTATTGTCGTTTGATTGAATCAGTATTGCCATACAAAAATTTACTAACTACTTTCGATAATTCACATATGACCAATCAAAATCTTTAATTAAATCTGTATGATTAGATTTACTAGAAAAAAAAATTGGGTCATTATCTATTGATAAAGAAGCCATTAAAAGTTTTTTCTGATTGCTACTACCCAAATTACCTATTTTTCTACTCAAATTTTCAAAAATATTAGAATTTAAATCAGAACTGTCTTTAATGTTTTGTAAAAGACATGAAGGAAAATTTAAAATATATTGAGAAAAGATTCCTTTTTCATACTGTGTAGCTTTCCTACTTGACCCACACCAAGAGATGGAGAATACAAAAGTTTTTTTATGCAGAATATTTTAATTTTTTGGGAGTTATACTAATAATGAAAAAATGTAAGTTTATTTAACTTTTCAAAATTTATTTTCTTTGTACTACAATGAAAAATATCACGTGTAGAGGTATAAGCTAGATAAAGAATACTGACATTTTCTGTGTTTTTAGATGATCAATTGTGAACGAGTAGATTGTTTTCTTTAGATTAAGGAAAACACCAATAGGAGAAGAGTTTACCAATTTAAGCTGTAACATCTCATGATCTAAATGTAGAGATATTATTCGTTAGGTGAAGAGTTTACCAACCTAAGCTGTAACATCTCATGATCTAAATGTAGAGATATTATTCGTTTTGGCTTTAGGGAGCTGCGTGACTTGAGTATTTCTCGGGAAGGCACCTATCCCAATACTACTCCAGCTTAAAAACTCTTAATTATGTTTATCTCATACTATTTGAAATCACATTATCTATTTATACACCTCAAAATCTCCCCTCTTTTCAATATAAAATGATTCATTCCTGAGCCTCTCTCATTACTATTAATCAGCCTAAAAATCTGCCAGGAGCTGCACTTTGCTTCAATGATTTCTTTCTCTTAGGACATTACCCGACGATCACTGCCTACTCTCTTTGGCCATAGGCGTCATATGAGTCAAGCCCCAACATTAAACTTGGGAGAAAAATTCTATGATAACGTTAGCCTTTTGGAGTAGTAGAAGAGATCATCAAAATAATACTCTATTTTATCTGTCATGGCTCACGACATCCTAGTACTACAAGCATCAACTTTGGTATCTGAATTAGCTTTCACTACAATAGCGAATATTCAAAGATTATAAAAGCTTGCACTCTATGCATATAAACTTGCCTATAAGATTGGCTTACGATCAAGTCAAGAACCCAACACAATTTTGTGGACAAATAAAACATTATGCTGGAAGAATTCTTTGCAGTTGTGAATGCTACTTTTTTACTTTTAATAAAACCTTATTTTAAATATTTATAATCTGTCGTGCTTGCACTTTTATTTTAAAAAGTTGATCTATCAATTAAATATAAAATATTTCTAAACTCCAAATAACACCTTTAATATTTTTATAATGATGTTGAATAAAAAAATAAAAACACTAGAATAGATCAGCTCTAGTTCAGAACTCATCTATTTGATAAAGAGACTGATTTAATTATGTTATAAAAATTATACATTTATCTTGAAATATGCAATAAAAAATAAAATTAATTAATTATATTAAAATTATAATTAATTTTTTTATATTAAAAATTATATAAAATATAATAAAAATTTATTAATATAATTTTTTATAATAAATAAATTATTTTAATTTTGGACATCTGGCTCTATTTGGCGTGAGGACCAAAATGGTACTAATTTAAAAAACAACATTAATAATAATAAATAATATTTTTAAATTATTTTACATAAATTCAAATATAAAAAATATTATTTTACTTTACATATTCAACAATTTAAAATAAAAATATCAACTTTATTTCACATTTTAAACTAAAATATTCAAATCGAGTATTTTGATCTAAAATGTGAAATAAAATTTATATTTTTATTAAAAATTATTGAGTATGTAAAATAAAATATTATTTTTTATATTAAAATTTGTGTAGAATAATTAAAATAATTTATTTATTATTATTATTATTTTTAAAATTAATATTATTTTGATGATCCTCGCCAAACAGGCGCGGGAAAAGATTTGGACTGGTTCCAGTCATTACGCCGCGCGGTTTTGGCATGGATAGGGTTCGGACGAGAGAGAGAGAGAGAGAGAGAGAGAGAGAGAGAGAGAGAGAGAGAGAGAGAGAGAGAGAGAGATGCTCTTCGGTCAAAAGAGAGAAAAAGAAGTCTTCTCCATCTTCTTCCATTAGTCGTCAGTCGTCACTTCCCCCTTTTTTTTTATATAGATCTCTGCCCAGCTTTCCTGGCAGCTCAAGCTTTCTAGTTTCACTCCCCACTATCTTGCTTTCTTCTCTTATAACGCTTCGTAAAAATTTCTTCTTCCTCCATGGAAAAGGTCAGTAGTTAATTAGCTATACTTGTTTGATTCATTTATTTTAGTTAGTCTATTGACTTCGATCTCCTTGATTTCAAAAAAAAAAAATCGTTCGATTTAATTGAATTTTAGATTAAATTGATATTAACTCAATTCAATTGAGACTAAAGAACATTTTTTATTGCTCAAAACTTTTATCAAATCAGTCTTGAGTCGGGTATAGAATCTTGCTGATTAATAAAATATATAAAAAAGATTATTAATGTATATTTTTTAAAAATATATTTTTTATAATTTTATCAAAATTTCTTTCACGCCCTATGTTCAAATTATATTAGGAGTAGATAGTTTTTTTTTTGTTTTAATTAAATAATCATTAAATCAAGATAAATAATTTTATACAATTTAAGCTAATTACATGAACAAATATATTTATATGTATGATTTTGACTGAAAGATCAAAGGCTAATTGAAAATTTTGTCAGTTTTGATTTGAATTGAACTTGAATCAAGAACAAATAAGTCATGACTTAGATTAAGGAGATTGTTATCTTGATGTTATGTTATGTAATTTAGATGTCATGACGTCTAGATGTTTTTTTTTATTAATAATTTTATAATTTTATAAAAAATTATTTATAAATATTATTAAACCAAATAATATTTTCTCTAAATAACATAATATAACACTATGATAACATTGAACAAAATGCCCCCTTAAAATCAGATCAAACACTTTATATTTATATTTTAGATTGGATGAGGATAAAAAAGAAAACTTTTAGGAGCATTTGATTCAATCTTATCTTGATGTTACGTTATATTATTTGAAAAAAAAATAATTGTTTAATTTAATCTCTTCACCACCTCCATGAATCTGAAAAAAAAAACCGTTCTTCCTTTCCAGCAAAAAGTAGTTTTGAAGCTGTCCTTGGAGGACCCGGCGAAGAGAACCAAAGCCCTCAAAGTAGCCGTCGCCTTGCCCGGCGTGTTGTCGGCGGCACTCGACGGTGAAAAGCTGACGGTGGTCGGCCACATGGATTCCGTGGAGTTGACGAAAGCGCTGAGGAAGAAGATGAAGTACGCCGAACTGCTGACGGTGGGGTCAGCAGAGGAGAAGAAGGGAGAGGGCGGCAAGAAAGAGGATGGCGGGAAGAAAGGGGGAGAGCCAAACAGCTTGCAGCACGTGGTGTGGACTCCGTACTACCATGGCCTCGCCGGCCAGCCGCCGTACTACATGTACCATGAGATCCGAGATCCAAGCTACGATGAACCTTCGTGCTCTATCATGTAATGTTTTTTTTTCTTTGGGTTAGATATTTTTGAATTTGAGGCTATGTTTGGTAATAAGAAAAAAAAAAGTAATTGAAATTTTTAATTATTTTTAAAAAATATGTATGATGTGAAATAAAATAAATTAATTATATTAAAAATTATGTATGATGTGAAATAAAGTTGATTAATTTATTAAAAATTGTGTTGGATGTGAAATAAAGTGATTGTTTAATGTTGGAATTTGTGTGAGATGAGATATAAAATAATTTTTTAATTTTTTTAAAAATAAATTTAAGTTTTTGACTATGAGTAATTTTAGTCATGATTTTTAGTCCATTGCTAAACAGGGTGTTAAGACGGGAAACAATCAAAGAGTTTTTACATGGAAACCGACTGGCGGGAAAACCGCGGCTCCTTTTCAAGGAGGCTTGAAATGTCACTAGAAATGTCTTTCTAAAGGTTACAGAGTATTCAAAGGATTTTTTTTGGATCTCAGCCTCTTTGAAGGCTGTGTACAGAAAGTATATATACTCCGGGCCTGTTATGTGTAGTCACTTCTGGCCGAATTAATCTATGACCCTAGTGACGGTCCAATTAATGCCCGCGGACAGCTAGTACGTGACTCCTGCTGTACGGCGCGTCAGTGGTTGCGATCTGTCGGCGGGAAAATCGCATCTTCCACCAGAGCAGTACGATTCCCAACGGTCAGATGTCACGTCGGGTCTTTGTTCTTCGGGATAATACCTTTTCAGCGTCTGCTGTTCGGGCTGATACCAGAGTGGCCTATAAATATTTGTTCGACTTGGAGGCCTTGCCTACGTGGACTCTGTGGTTTTCCACGTGGACAGTCCTGATGAGGAAGTGTGGATCCAATTGCAACATGTTCCCCCGATAGTCGTGAAGCGTATTAATGCACGTGCCAGGTTGCCACGTGTACCAGAGTGGCCTATAAATATTTGTGAAACGCCGGTTGAGTCTTCTGTTGACCAGAGGAGAAACTGGTGCGATGAGTCTCTTCTCAGAAATAGCTGATAAACTTGGAGGTGGTAGGCCGGACTAAGTCGATACAAGGCGCCCTTTCGTTCGTGAAGAGGCGTCGAAGAAGCCGAGGATTCGCCTTTCCAGCGCAGGGGAAAACGCACGTATAACATCAAGGTCCTCACTGAATGAGGTACGAACAGCTCCTTCGGTGGGGGCCAAAATCACAGTGGTGGACGACGAAGCGCTGCCAGTTAAGGAAAGTACGAGGGTTTTGCCCTCTGCGCCATCTCAGGAGGTTCGGGAGACGGCCCCGGTGGAGTAGGTCAACGTGGCTCCTGTGACTTCCTCTTCAGGCCCATCTGTCAGTCCGGGTCCTTCGTCGGGTCAGAGAGGCTCTGGGTCCATCAGTTCGACTGCGCAATATTTTGCGCGAAACGTCTGCTCTCATCTTGACAAGATCAAGGAGTACGTGGCGAGCAGGGATCAGGCAGCAGTCCTCGAACAGAAGGCGGTGATTTCTGAGCAGAAGATGAAGGAAATTCTTTCTTTTCTTCGGAGACTGGAGCCGTCTGAGGCGGAGAAGACGATTGTTGATTTGGAGTCGAAATGCGGTCGTCTTGAAAATGACCTGGAGGCGGTGACCGCCCAAGTTGAGGAGCTGATGAGGGAGAGGGGGACGTTGATGTCCCGGATTGAAGAGCTGGAGGAAGAAAATCGTCGCCGAAGAGAGTTTGTCCGGACTGTTCGGGATCTGCTCGCAGAGTCAGAGCCGGGATTTTCTTTGTAGCCTTCTCTTTTTCTCTCTCTTCTCTTCTTCTTCTTCTTCTTTTTTTTTTTACTATGTAAAAGTTAACTCAAATGGAATGTTCGTGATATGTGCCTCTTGTGATGTGATTTGTTTTGAGAATAACGAGGTGAGGTTCGGGCCAAAATGTACACATGTGAAATTTTGGGCGGCTAGGTGTCAGTCCTCGGGGATCGGGATCGTCGGATCTAGGGACTATAAATATATAAAAAGATAAGAGATCGAGGACCTGCTTTCTATTTGCCCCTTTCGCTTGCTCCTCTGTTTCTCCCCCTTTTCTAAAAAAAGAAAATGGTTAAGAAATCACGCAGTAGAGCGAAGGATATGTGGGCTGACTACCATGCTCTTCGGGGTGAGCTTTGCATCTTACCGTCGCACACTTTCGAGACGGAGGTGCTGCAAGTGTGGGGAGGGGAACCAGAGGTCGGTTTGGAGTACCTGTCAGAGACGGGGAATTTCACGGCGCCGCCAAAAGGGAAGGTGGCAGTGTGTCTCCACCATCTTCGTGGAGGGCTTTTCCTTCCTTTTCAGCCGGAGTTCGTGAGTGTGTTCAATCACTTCGGCATTGTCCCCATGCAGCTCCCGCCGAACGCCGTTACTATAATCTATTATCTTGCCAAGGAGTTGAGGCATCGGCAGATTCCTTGGGACGTCGAGATTTTTAAGGCAGTTTTTCGGTGGGAGGCGAATCCCCGATTGCATGGGTGTTTTGTCTTGAAAGGTAGGTATTGCCAGGTGTTCATGGTGAGGGACACTGGTTTTGCTGACTGGTACAAGAGGTTCTTTTTCGTCGAACTTCGCGGGGTAAGGTTTGGCGAGCCTCGAAGAGTGGGTGAAGCGAGGTTCCTGGGGGAAGGAATTGGTTTCGAGGACCCCCATTTTCGGGAAGTTGACGAGATCCGAAAAAGGGTTCACGATGCCGAGGATTATTTGCGTGAGCTCGAGGCCGACGTCCAAGAGTATACGGGTGAGTCTTGGCAACTCGTGTTTTTCTCTTTTTCGACGTGGATGATGATTTTGTCTTTCGATTTGTGTTCCAGGCAAGCCGGAGGTCGAAATGGGGTGGTTCCGACTCCGGCAGAAAGGGAACAAACGGGTTCCCCATGACAGTCCGGGCCATTCTCGCCTTCCGGCGAAGAGGACGCGTACCGAACCCGGAGCTCTGGGTGAGGGGAGCTCGGTGGCGCCTCGATCTTCTGGAGAGGGAGAGGATGACTTGGCGTATATCGATGAGATTCAGGTCAACGATGATCCCGAAGATCTGCTAGAGGGGCATCGAGGAGAGGCAGGGTCGGATGCTGAAGCGTCGGATGTTGCCGGTCAAAGTGCCGAAGAGCCTATAGGAGGTGTTCGGAGAGGAGCTCCACGAACTGTCCCCGAAGGGAGGCCAGACTCGGTGACCAGATTGGGCGCCAAGGCTGTCGATTTGGTGGAGCAGCTTACTAAGGGGGCTATGGCGCAGGAGAGGAGGGCGAAAGAGAATGAGCTTCGGTACCTGGAGTCAGAATGTCAGCGTCTTCTGGCTGAGAAGCGTCTTCGTTCGGCGATGCGGAGCCTGCGGGAGTCCAGCCGTCGTGAGTCTGAACTTCAAAGACTTCTGGAGGGGGCGCTTGATGAGTCCGCGCGGAGCCGTGAGCAGGGGGCTTTGGAATTCCGCCGATCTCTTGAATTTAAGGCGTTCATAAAAGGGGTATTGGAGGATTCCGTGCATATGTTCGGCTTCGTTCTTCTCGATCGGGGTTTGGTTAGCCGCGAGGATCTAGAAGGGTTGGATATGAATGAATGTATTCTTTCCAGGAGCCGTTCATATCATTGTACCTTTTTCGATATGTCAGCTGAGAAGATGAAGGAGATGTTCTCCTTTGTTCCAAATATGAAGGCTGTCATCCCTCCTACTGAGGCCGAAATGGCGGGAAGAGCCGAAGGAGCTCCGGTTCTGGAGGGGGGGTCCAGCTTCAGAAGGGATTTCGGGAGGACCTTTAGTCGTTTCTCCACTTCGTTCGCGGGATCCTCTGGAGGACGTGCCGTGGACCCCTGGTGCTGATCTGGTGATAGATTCTGACCCGGAGGATTTCAAGGAGTAGTGATCCTTGTAATAGTAATTTTTTTGTAAAACTTGTAAAGTTTTTGAAATGAAATGTTTGTTTTTGCACAAGATTTCTATTTGAGCCTTGTTCGGCTTGGTTGGTTTGTGATTTAGAAGATTTTAGGCCAGGGACTTCGAGAAGGGAGTGCCCTTGACTGCCAGTCATGCTCGGCGCTAAGTTAAGATTTTTGGCCAGGGACTTCGAGAAGGGGAGTGCCCTTTATGCAGTCGCTATGGGGCGCTAAGTTTTAGGATTTAGGCCAGGGACTTCGAGAAGGGGAGTGCCCTTGACTGCCAGTCGCCATGGGCGCTTAAGTTAGGATTTTATGGCCAGGGACTTCGAGAAGGGGAGTGCCCTTTGAACTGCCAGTCGCCATGGCGCTAAGTTAGGATTTTAGGCCAGGGACTTCGAGAAGGGAGTGCCCTTGACTGCCAGTGCGCCAGCTGGCGCTAAGTTAGGATTTAGGCCAGGGACTTCGAGAAGGGGAGTGCCCTTGACTGCCAGTCGCCATGGGCGCTAAGTTAGGATTTTTAGGCCAGGGACTTCGAGAAGGGGAGTGGTATTCATGAAACACTAGTACATGGGTTTTATGAGTAAAACTTTCTGATGTCATTGCCGCTCCAGGTCCTTGGCAGGAGAGTCCCGTCATGCCTTGATAGTTTGTAAGTGTTAGGGCCGAGTACTTTGTGGATGACAAAAGGGCCTTCCAAGTTGAAGCTGAGTTTTCTTGATGTCATGTCTCGGCCAGCGTTGTTTTTTAATTTCAAGACCAGGTCTCCTTGTTGGAAAGGTCTCCTGTTGACGTGTTTGTTGTAGTATTTTTCGATCCTTCGCTTGTGTTCTGCTTGTCGAAAAGCTGCCAATTCTCTATTTTCTTCGAGGAGGTCGAGTTCGAATCTCCTTGCGTTCTCGTTCTATTTTTGCCAATCAAGAAGAGCAGGTGGGTTGAAAGTGCTGGCATTTTCGACTCGGGGAGAGTAGACTTCTAATTCGACGGGGATGAGAGCTTCTCCCCCGAAAACAAGTGAAAAGGGCGTTTGACCCGTTGCTGCCGTCGGCGTGCAGTTGAGCCCCCAGATGGCTGCCGGGAGCTCTGCTGCCCATGATGAGCTGAACTTGTCAATTCTCTTTCTCAAGGTGTTGAGGAAGTTTTGTTCAATGTCTTTGCCTGGCCGTTCGACTGCGGGTGCCTTACTGATGCGAAACTCTGGTTGATACCGTTTTCAGAGCATAGATTACGGACGGCCCGGCTGGTAAAGGCGGTTCCGTTGTCACAGATCAGGGAGAGGGGGACGCCGAATCTGCATACGAGCTGTGTCCATATGAAATTTTTGACCCCCGTGCCCGTTGGTTGGGCCATTGCCTTTGCTTCGACCTATTTTGAAAAATAATCTGTTGCCAGCAGTACATGGCGTAGGTTCTTTCCAGATTTTGGGAATGGTCCCAAAAAGTCAAGGCCCCACATCGAAAACGGCCAAGAGCTGGTTATAGGGTGTAGCTGACCTGCTGGTTGTCTGGGTATTTTCGAGTATATCTGGCACTGGGGGCATCTCTGGCTGAATGCCTTGGCGTCCTTCTGGAGAGATGGCCAGTAGTATCCTTGGCGAAGGATTTGTAGGGCGAGGTTTCGTCCTGCAGCATGTGTTCCACAGTCTCCGGAGTGGATCTGCTCGAGTATGATTTTCGCGTCTTCCTCACGGATGCATTTGGCCAGGGGGAGAGAGTAGCATCTCCTAAATAGTTGTCCCTGGGAGATGACATATCTAGCAACTTTCACTCGAAGCTTGCGAGCTTTGTTCCTGTCGTCTGGGAGCTCGCCCGTTTGGAGGTAGTGGCGGTTTTCATCCATTCAGCTTTCAGAGTTGGATTCGATGTCGAAGGTTTGTAAGTTTTCGAAGGCGGGAAATAGGATATCTAGTGCGTTATCGCTCTCTTCCTTGGCGAGTTCATCTTCTAGTGAATTCATCTCGCGGGGGATATGGAATAGGGAAACCTGGCCGAACTGCTAGAGGAGAGTCTTAGCAAGTTGGGAATACCTCTTGAGCACTTCGTCCTTTGTCTGATAGGATCCTGTTGGCTGATTCACCATTAGCTTGGAATCGCTGTAGATATCGAGTTGTCGTGCTCCGAGTCCCTTGGCGAATTTGAGCCCAGCGATGAGGGCCTCATATTCGGCCTGATTGTTTGTGATGGGAAAACGTATCTTCCCTGACCTTTGAAGTCGAATTCCCCAGGGACAGGTGAGGACGATGCCAACCCCTTGGATGCGCTCGCTAGAGGCTCCGTCTACATGGAGGGTCCATGGTTGTGGCTTCTTTCGGGGTTCAGGTTGATCAGCTATTGTGAGTTCGGCGATGAAATTGGCGAGCGCCTGACTCTTCGTGGCTGTCCGTGGGAGGAAGTCGATGTCGAACTCAGAAAGCTCTACTGCCCATTTTTGCAATCTTCCGGAGATTTCGGGGGAGTGGAGTATTCTTCGAAGGGGTTGGTCCGTCATCACCTTGATGGGGTGAGTTTGGAAGTAGTGGCGTAACCTGCGGGCAGCAGAGATCAGCGCGAAAGAGAGTTTTTCGAGGGGAGGATACCTCACTTCGGCGCCATGGAGGATGTGGCTGATGTAGTGGATCAGATGTTGTCGTGTGGCCTCTTCTCGAACAATTACTGCCGACACCGAATTGTTAGTAGCACTGAGATAGAGGAAGAGATCTTCGTCTTGAACCGGGGCGGAGAGCAGCGGTGGTGACAGCAGGTATTCTTTTAACGACTGAAAAGCTTTCGTACAGTCTTCGTTCCATGCCTGGTTTTCTCCTCGAAGAATTTTGAAGAAAGGGAGGCAGCGTTCGCCGGATTTTGAAATGAATCTGCTGAGTGCCGTGACCCTTCCATTTAATTTCTGTATGTCTTGGATTGTTTGAGGTGGCTTCATGTCTTGTATGGCTTGAATTTTTTCGGGGTTCGCCTCAATGCCTCTAGCCGACACCATCTTTTTGTTAGCATATCGATCAATTTTAAGCGAATAGATACTTTAGAGACCGATTTATGACATATAGGTATATTTAAAACGAATAGTGACATTTATATAGCTATTTATTGCATTAACATTGAATTCGAGCGGAATACAAGCATGTAAAGTACGAATCATTACCTAATAAGTTATTTTAATTAAATACTAAAAATTATACAACTATTCAATTATTTGTTTTTGTATTTGAAGAGAATACAAACAATTTGATTTGATGTTGTCTATATAAAGATATTTTAACATAATACTCTAATTAAGCGACTAATATTTATTATATCAATGTATTTTAACTGAAAATAAATATTTGGAGATCTGTTTGCTACATATAATACTATCCAGAGCGCCTGCGCCCGCGCCACTCGCCCGCCTGCGCCGGCGATCCCGTAGCCTGCGCGCCTGCGCCGCGACTCCCGCGGTTGCCGGCGCTCCCAGCCGCCCGCCGCCCCACGCGCGCCCTACCCTTGACCGCTCTGTCCCCCGCGCGCCCCGCACCAGCGCGCGTGCCGCCCGCCACCAGCGGCCACGTGCCCCGCGCGCTCCACGCCCCATCTCCGCAGCCCCGACCTGCCTGCCCGCCGCACGATCGCAGCCCGGCCGGCCTTGTCCAGCCTCCGCTCTGGCCGCCTGCGTTAGAGAGAGATGCGGGGAGGAGAGAGAGATGGGGGAGGAGAGAGAGATGGGGGAGGAGAGAGAAAATAATTTCTAACGTCTGTTACGGCCAAGGACCTATATGCATATTTCATCAAATTAGAGGACCAGTTTGCTTCATTTAAATATTCGAGGGACCTATTTGCACATACGACCAAACTAGAGGGACCCAGATGCTATTTACCCTATAATAAATTATTTTAACTAAATACTTGCAATTATACGAGTATTCAATTATTGCTTATTGTATTTGAAGAGAATACAAGAAATTTGATTTTGATCTTGTCTATATGAAGGTATTTTAATATAATAATCTAATTAAGCGACTAATATTTGCTATATCGATATATGTTAGCCGAAGATAGATATTTGGAGATCTGTTTAGGACATTTGATTGAGTTTTATTGTGATTTCGGTAATTACACATCTTTTTAATTGTATATCGACCTATTTTAAGTGAATAAACACTTTTAGAGACTGTTTCGGGAAATATAGATGTATTTGAATTGAATAGTAATAGTTTTACACCTATTTATTGCATTAATGTTGAATTCAAGTGATATACAAGCATTTAGAATACGTTTAATTGTATAATAAATTAAAAAAATATAAGAGTATTCGATCATGTTTTACTGTATTTAAAGAGAATACATATAATTTGACTTTGACCTTGCCTATATAGAGATATTTTAACATCATACTCTGTCTAGACATCTATTGTTTGCCATATGGATGTATTTTAGCCGAAATCATGTATTTAGCGATTTATTAGGGAAATTTGATTGAGTTGTAATATAATATCAAAAATTACACATCTTTTAAACAGTATATAGATTTATTTTATGCAAATAGGCACTTTTATAGACTTATTTATGATATATCAATGTATTTGAATTGAATAATGACAAGTTTACGGTCATTCATTGCATTAATGTTGAATTCAAGCGAAATACAAGCCTTTAGAATGTCATTTATTGCATAATAAGTTATTATTTTAATTGAATACAATCTGTTATACGTATATTCAATCACTTTTTATTGTATTTAAATAGAATAGAATAATTTGACTTTGATCTTATCTATACGAAGGCAATTTAACATATTACTTTTATTACACAACTAATTAGGGACATATGATTGAGCAATAACATAATAATGAATTCATATTTTTGATAGTATATTGATCTATTTTAAGCGATAGGAAGTTTTGGCGACATATTAATGTATTTTAATTTAATTGTAATGTTTTTAGAGCTATTCAGTACATTAATGTTGAATTTAAGCGGAATATAAGTTTTTAAAGTATGATTCATTGCATAATAAGTTATTTTAGCTAAATACAAGCTATTATACGAGTAGTCATTCACTTTTTATTATATTTCTAAAGAATATATGCAATTTGACCATTGTCTTGTCTAATGGTGATATTTTAACGTAATATCGGTAATTAAACATCTTTTTGTTACATATCAAACTAGGTTAAGCAAATAACCACTTTTAAAGACCGATTTATGATATATAGATGTATTTAAATTGAATAGTGACGTTTATATAGCAATTCATTATATTAACGTTGAATACAAGAAGAATACAAGCATTTAAAGTACGATTAATTGTATAATAAGTTATTTTAACTAAATACTAGCAATTATACGAGTATTCAATTATTGTTTATTGTATTTGAAGAGAATACAAGCAATTTTATTTTGATCTTGTCTATATCAATGTATTTTAGCTGAAAACAGATATTTGGAGATCTGTTTGGGACTTTTGATAGAGTTTTATTGTGATTCTGGCAATTACATATTTTTTTAATCGTATATCAACCTATTTTAAGTGAGTAAATACTTTTAAAGACTGTTTTTTGAAATATAAATGTATTTGAATTGAATAGTGATATTTTTACACATATTCCTTGCATTAATGTTGAATTCAAGTGGTATACAAGCTTTTAAATACATTTTATTGTATAATAAGTTATAGCAATTATAAGAGTATTCAATTATATTTTACTGTATTTAAAAAGAATACGTGCAATTTATCTTTGATCTTACCTATATGAATGCATTTTAACATAATACTATAATTACAAAACTACCGTTGGTCATATCAATGTATTTCAGCTGAAATCAGATATTTGGCGATCTATTAGGTACATCTAATTGAGTTTTAATGTAATACTGGAAATTACACTTCTTTTTTAATAGTATATCAATCTATTTTAAGCGAATAGACACTTTTAGAGACTGATTTATGATTATCAATGTATTTGAATTGAACAGTGATGTTTTTGTAGATATTCATTACATTAATGTTAAATTCAGGTAGAATACAAGCAATTAGAGTACGCTTCATGGCCTAATAAGTTATTTTAACTGAATATTGGTAGCTATATGCGTATTCAATCAAATTTTCTTGTATTTAAATAGAATACAAGCAATTTGACTTTGATCTTGTTTATATGAAGGCAATTTAACATTATACTTTTATTACATATCTAAAATTACCTATATCGATGTATTTTAGCAGAAGACATATTTGACGATCTATTAGGGACTTATAATTTAGTATTAATATGATACTGACAATTACATATCTTTTTTACAGTATATCGACCTATTTTAAAGGAATAGAAACTTTTAGAGAATGCTTTTTGACATATCAAGGTAATTGAACTGAATAGTATTATTTTTACAGCAATTTATTGTATTAACGTTGAATTCAAGCAGAATATAGGCATTTAGAGTATGATTTATTGCATAATAAGTTATTGTAACTGATTAATGTCAATTATGCAATTATTCAATTACATTTTATTGTATTTCAGGAGAATACAATCACTTTTACCATAATCATGTCTATTTGAAGGTATTTTTACAGAATCCATGATTACAAAACTAATGTTTGCAATATCGAAGTATCTTTTCCAAAAATAAATATTTAAAGATCTATTAGAGATATCTGATTTAATTTTAATATATACTAGCAACTAAACTTCGTTTTGACATTATAACAATCTATTTTAAAGAAATTGACACTTTTAGAAATTGATTTATAACACATCAAAGAATTTAAATTGAATAGTAATGTTTTTACAGTTATTCATTGCATTGATGTTGAATTCAAGCTAAATACATGCATTTAAGAGTATGATTCATTGCGTAATAAGTTATTTTATTTGAATACTAGCAATTATAAGAGTATTCAATTATTTTTTACTGTCTTTGAAGTGATACAAGCAATTTGACGTTGATATTTTGTACATGAAGGCATTTTAATGTAATACTATAATTAAGTAACTAATATTTGCTATATCGATGTATTTTAGCTAAAAACAGATATTTTGTAATCTGTTTGGGATATCTGATTGTGTTTTAATGTGATAACGATAATTACACATGTTTGTATAGTATATCGACCTATTTTAAGCGAATAGGATTTTTTAGAGAATGTTTTATGGGATACAAATGTATTTGAATTGAATAATAATATTTTTACAGATATTCATTGCGTTAACGTTGAATTTAAGTGAAATACGAGTAGTTATGATTTATTACATAACAAGTTACGTTAATTGAATACTAGCAATTATAAGAGTATGCAATCATGTTTTACTGTATTTGAAGAGAATACATGCAATTTGATTTTGACCTTTCCTATAAAGAGGCATTTCAACATAATACTCTGAGTAAACAACTACTGTCTGCCATATGGATGTATTTCAGCCAAAATCATGTTTTAGCGAGCTATTGGGGACATTTGTTTGAGTTGTATTGTAATACCGGCAATTATACATCTTTTAAACAATATATCGATTTATTTTAGGCACTTTTGAGAAACTGATTTATGACATATCAATGTATTTGAATGCCAAATATCAATTTTTCATTAAAATAGATCAATATAGCAAACATTAGGTTTGTAATCAGAGTATTATATTAAAAAACCTTCATATAGACGAGATTAAAGTCAAATTGCATATATTCTCTTCAAATACAAAAAAAACTAACTGAATGCTCATACAATTGCCTGTATTTAACTAAAATAACTTATTACACAATAAATCGTACTCCAAATACTTGTACTTCACTTGAATCAAACGTAATGCAATGAATTGCTGCAAAAATAATACTATTTAACATGTCATAAATCAATCCCTAAATGTGCATATTCTCTTAAAATTGATCGATATACTGACAAAAAGATATATAATTATAGGTATTACATTAAACGCAATCAAATATCCCTAATAGATTGTCAAATATCAATTTTTGATTGAAATACATAATATATAGACAACATTAGGTTTGTAATCAGAGTATTATGATAAAAAATCTTCATATAGACGGGATTAAAGTCAAATTTCATATATTCTCTTCAAATAGAATAAAAACTAATTGAATACTCACATAATTATTTGTATTCAGTTAAAAATAACTTATTA
>KZ451951.1:2583285-2600933 GCA_002786265.1 Apostasia shenzhenica
GATTAAAGTCAAATTTCATATATTCTCTTCAAATAGAATAAAAACTAATTGAATACTCACATAATTATTTGTATTCAGTTAAAAATAACTTATTATGCAATGAACCGTACTCTAAATGCTTGTACTCCACTTGAATTCAATGTAATACATTGAATAGCTGCAAAAATATTACTATTCAACTCAAATTCATTGATATGTTATCAATCAAACCCTAAAAGAGCCTATTCTATTAAAATTGATCGATATACTGATAAATATATGTGTAATTATAGGTATTACATTAAAACGCAATCAAATATCCCTAATAGATCGCCAAATATCACTTTTTGATAGAAACACATCAATATAGCAAACATTAGATTTAAAATCAGAGTATTATATTTAAAAACCTTCATATAGACGTGATTAAGGTCAAATTACATATATTCTCTTCAAATAGAATAAAAACTAATTGAATACTCACATAATTGCTTGTATTCAGTTAAAAATAACATATTATGCAATGAATCATACTCTAAATGCTTGTACTCCACTTGAATTCAATGTAATGTGTTGAATAGCTGCAAAAACATCACTATTCAACTCAAATTCATTGATATGTCATAAATCAGACCCTAAAAGAGCCCATTCTCTTAAAATTGATCAATATACTAACAAATAGATGTGTATTTATAGGTACTACAATAAAACGCAATTAAATGTTTCTAATAGATCGTCAAATATCAATTTTCGAACAAAATACGTCAATATGGCAAAACATTAGGAGTGAAATCACAGTATTATGTTAAAAAACATTCATATAAACGAGATTAAAGTAAAATTGCATATATTCTCTTCAAATACACTAAACATTAATTGAATACTCACATAATTGTTTGTATTCAGTTAACAAAACTTATGATGCAATATATCGTACTCTAAATGCTTGTACTCCTCTTGAATTCACCGTAATGCGATGAATGACAGCCAAAACATCATTATTCAACCCAAATTTATTGATATATCATAAATCAGACACTAAAAGAGTCTATTCTCTTAGAATATACTGATAAATAGATGTGTAATTATAGGTATTACACTAAAACGCAATCAAATATCACTAATAGATAGCCAAATATCAATGTTCGATTGAAATACATCAATATAGCAAACATTAGGTATGTAATTAGAGTATTATATTAAAACTCATCATATAGATGAGATTAAAGTCAAATTGTATATATATATTCTTTTCAAATACAATAAAAACTAAATTAGTACTAAGATAATTGCTTATATTCAGTTAAAATAACTTATTATGCAACGAATTGTACTCTAAATACTTATACAACACTTGAATTCAACATAATGAAATGAATAGCTTCAAAAGAATCATTATTCAACTCAAATTCAATGATATATTATAAATCAGGACCTAAAAGAGTTAATTCTCTTAAAATTGATCAATATACTGATAAATAGAAATATAATTATAGGTATTACATTAAAATGCAATCAAATGCTCCTAATAGATCGCCAAATATCACTTTTCGATTGAAATACATAAATATAGCAAACACTTAGGTGTGTAATCACAGTATTATGTTAACAAACCTTCATAAAGACGAGATTAAAATCAAATTGCATATATTCTCTTTAAATTCAATAAGAACTAATTGAATACTCACATAATTGCTTATATTCAGTTAAAATAACTTATTATGTAATGAAATGTACTCTAAATACTTGTACTCCACTTAAATTCAATGTAATGCAATGAATATCTGCAAAAACATCTCTATTTAACTCAAATATATTGATATGTCATAAATCAGTCCCTAAAAGTGCATATTCTCTTAAAATAGATCGATATACTAACAAAAAGATTTATAATTGTAGGTATTATATTAAAACGCAATCGAATATCCCTAATAGATCGTCAAATATCATTTTTCGATTGAAATACGTCAATATGAAAAAACATTAAATGTGTAATCACAGTATTATAATAAAACCTTCATATAGACGAGATTAAATTCAAATTACATATATTCTTTTCAAATAGAAAAAACATTAATTACTAACATAATTGCTTGTATTTAGTTAAAGTAACTTATTATGCAATGAATGATACTCTAAATACTTGTACTCCACTTGAATTCAACGTAATGCGATGTATAGCTGCAAAAACACACTATTCAACTCAAATTAATTGATGTCATAAATTGGACCCTAAAAGAGCCTATTTTCTTAAAATTAATCAATATGCTGACAAATAGATGTGTAATTATAGGTATTATATTAAAACACAATTAAATATTTCTAATAGATCGTCAAATATCAATTTTCGATTGAAATACATTAATATTGCAAACATTAGGTGTGTAATCACAGTATTATATTAACAAACCTTCATATAGACGAGATTAAAGTCAAATTACATATCTTCTCTTCAAATATAATAGGAACTAATTGAATACTCACATAATTATATTATTCACATAATTGCTTGTATTCAGTTAAAATAACTTATTATGCAATGAATCATACTCCACTTGAATTCAACGTAATGCAGTGAATAGCTGCAAAAACATCATTATTTAACTCAAATTTATTGATATATCATAAATCTGTCTCTAAAAGTGCTTATTCTCTTAAAATAGATCGATATACTGATAAAAAGATTTATAATTATTGGTATTATTTTAAAACGCAATCAAATGTCCCTAATAGATCGCCAAATATCATTTTTCGATTGAAATATGTCAATATGACAAACATTAGGTGTGTAATCACAGTATTATAAAAAAAAACTTTATATAGATGAGATTAAAATCAAATTACATATATTCTCTTCAAATAGAATAAATATTAATTGAATACTCACACAATTGCTTGTATTCAGTTAAAATAACTTATTATGCAATGAATGATACTCTAAATACTTGTACTCCACTTGAATGCAACATAATGCAATGAATAGCTGCAAAAACATCACTATTCAACTCAAATTCATAGATATGTTATAACTCAGACCCTAAAAAATTCTATTCTCTTAAATTTATCGATATACTGATAAATAGATGTGTAAATATTGGTATTGCATTAAAACAAAATCAAATGTCCCTAATAGATTGTCAAATATCAATTTTCAATTGAAATACATAAATATAGCAAACATTAGGTGTGTAATCAGAGTATTATGTTAAAAAACCTTCATATAGACAAGATTAAAATCAAATTGCATATATATTTTCTTTTCAAATACAATAAAAACTAAATGAATAATCACACAATTGCTTGTATTCAGTTAAAATAACTTATTATGCAATGAATCATACTCTAAATACTTGTACTCCTCTTGAATTCAACGTAATGCAATGAATAGTCGAAAAACATCACTATTCAACTTAACAGCAATGAAATGTCATAAATTAGTTCCTAAAAGAGCTTAGCCTCTTAAAATTGATCGATATAGTAACAAAAAGATGTATAATTATAGGTATTATATTAAAACTCAATCAAAAATCTCCAATAAATCATCACATATTATTTTTCGACTGAAATACAATAATATAGCAAACATTAGGTTTGTAATCAGAGTATTGTGTTAAACAGTCATCAATATATATAATATTAAAGTCAAATTACATATATTCTCTTCAAATATAATAAAAACTAATTGAATATTCACACAATTGCTTGTATTCAGTTAAAATAACTTATTATGCAATGAATCATAATCTAAATGCTTGTACTCAACTTGAATTCAACGTAATGCAATGAATAGCTGCAAAAATATCACTATTCAACTCAAATTCATTGATATGTCATAAATCAAACCCTAAAATGCCTATTCTCTTAAAATTGATTGATATACTGATAAATAGATGTATATTTATAGGTATTACATTAAAATGCAATTAAATGTTTCTAATAGATCGTCAAATATCAATTTTCGAACGAAATATGTCAATATGACAAAACATTAGGAGTGTAATCACAGTATTATGTTAACAAAACCTTCATATAAACGAAATTAAAGTAAAATTGCATATATTCTCTTCAAATACACTAAACATTAAATGAATACTCAAATAATTGTTTGTATTACCTTATAAGAATTTCGGAGGTCATATCTTGCACTGCCAGAAGGCGATTGATGGCCCAAAGCTTAACAAGCCTTTATTTCATATGGCCAATAATGGTGTTGTGCAGTACACTGTGATGCAGCAGGGTCAGGGTGCAGTTGCAGTTCAAGGGCCTCAACTTGGCAGGAGTGATGGAGCTGGATCAATTGGTAGGGTTACCTCTTCGGTTGGAGGACCTGGACATCTTATAGCTCCACCTTCAGTGGGATATAAACATGCTATTCAGCCTATCATCACTACTGTAGCAGGACTCAATCCTAGAATTGGTTCAATGGCAAATGCCGAGGTGCTTGGGATGTAGGCTGCTTATCGGAATCAGGTAGCTGGAGGTAATGTGATTGCAGGTGTGACCGGAACTTATGGTGCATCACCGCAGATGCAGGGCAACTATAGTAATGCAGCTAGGAACCAGCAGAGCCTTGGTCTATGGGTGGTTTTGGAACTTACATTGGTCAGTAGATCCTTTTAGTTACAAATTCAGTTTAGTACAGGGAAGATGATTCTCTGAAGTTCCTGTTATTGCATCCATGGGCGGTGATGTGATGATTTTATGCTTTTCAAACAAATATATTAAATTTCAGCTTTCAACTGCTACTTTCACTTATCTTAAATCTTCTATTGACTAATTTAAACTATGAAAAACTTGTAGTATTTTGAACCTAAAAAATAAACAAAGTTTGTATTCTTAGAAATATTTTAAGTGGCTTGTCTTTGCTATAAAAAAAACTACTTGGATTCAGTTAACCATAACATATTATGCAATGACTAGTAATTTAATTGCTTGTACTCCACTTGAATTCAATGTAATTCAATGAATAGCTACCAAAAAATAATTATTCAATACAAATTCATTGATATGTCATAAATCAGACCCTAAAAGAGCTTATTCTCTTAAAATTAATTGATATACTGACAAATAGATGTGTAATTACAGGTATTATATTAAAACGCAATCAAATGTCCCTAATAGGTCGCCAAATATCAATTTTTGATTGAAATACATCAATATAGCAAACATTAGCTGTATAATCAGAGTATTATATAAAAAAACCTTTAAATATACAAGATTAAAGTCAAATTGTATATATTCTCTTTAAATACAGTGAAAACTAATTGAATACTCACATAATTTCTTGTATTCAGTCAAAATACTTATTATGCAATAAATCGTACTCTAAATTCTTTTACTCCACTTGAAATCAATGTAATGCAATGAATAGCTGCAAAAATAGCACTATTCAACTCAACTGCATTGATATGTCATAAATCAGCCCCTAAAAGAGTCTATTCTCTTAAAATTGATCGATATACTAATAAAAAGATGTATAATTGTTGGTATTACATTAAAACGCAATTAAATGACTCTAATATATCGTCAAATATTATTTTTCGACTGAAATACAATAATATAGCAAATATTAGATGTGTAATCAGAATATTATGTTAAAAAAATCTTCATATATAGACAAAATTAAAGTCAAATTGCATATATGCTATTTAAATATAATAAGAACAAATTGAATACTCACATAATTGCTTGTATTCAGTTAAAATACTTATTATGCAAAAAATCATACTCTAAATGCTTGTACTCTATTTGAATTCAACGTAATTCGATGAATAGCTACAAAAACATCATTATTCAACTCAAATTCATTGATGTGTCATAAATCAAACCCTAAAATGTCTATTCTCTTAAAATTGATCGATATACAGATAAATAGACGTGTAATTATAGATATTACATTAAAACACAATCAAATGTCCCTAATAGATCGCCAAATATTAATTTTCAATTGAAATATATCAATATAGCAAACATTAGGTTGGTAATCAGAGTATTATGATACAAAACCTTCACACAGACAAGTTCAAAGTCAAATTGCAAATATTCTCTTCAAATATAAATAACATATTATGCAATGAATCATACTCTAAATGCTTATACTTCACTTGAATTCAACGTAATTCAATCAATAGCTACAAAAATATTATTATTCAACTCAAATTCAAAGATATGTCATAACTTTGACCCTAAAAGAGTCTATTCTCTTAAATTTAACAATATACTGACAAAGAGATGTGTAAATATATGTATTACATTAAAACGCAATCAAATGTCCCTAATAGAACTCCAAATATCAATTTTCAATTGAAATACAATAATATAGTAAATATTTAGTATGTAATCAGAATCTTCTGTTAAAAAACTTTCATATAAACAAAATTAAAGTCAAATTGCGTATATTTTCATCAAATACAATAAAAACCAATTGAATACTCACACAATTGCTTGTATTTTGTTAAAAGCACTTATCATATAATGAATCGTACTCTAAATGTACTCCAGTTGAATTCAATGTAATGCTATGAATAGATGCAAAAACATCACTATTCAGCTCAAATTCATTCATATGTCATAAATCAAATACCCAAATGACCCAATTCTCTTAAAATTAATCGATATACTGATAAATAGATGTGTAATTATAGGTATTACATTAAAACACAATCAAATGTCCCTAATAGATCACCAAATATCACTTTTTGATTGAAATACATTAATATAGCAAACATTAGGTGTGTAATCAGAGTATTATATTAAAAAACCTTCATTTAAATAAGATCAAAGTCAAATTGCATATATTCTCTTTGAATACAAGAAAAACTAATTTAATACTCACACAATTACTTGTATTCAGTTAAAATAACTTATTATGCAATGAATCGTACACTAAAAGCTTGTACTCTACTTGAATTCAACATAATACAATAAATAGCTGCAAAAACATCATTATTCAACTCAAATTCATTGATATGTCATAAATCAGACCCTAAAAGAGCCTATTTTCTTAAATTTGATCGATATGCTGACAAATAGATGTTAAATTATAGGTATTACATTAAAACACAATCAAATATCCCTAATAGATCGCCAAATATCATTTTTCGACTGAAATATAATAATATAGCAAACATTAAGTGTGTAATCAGAGTATTATGTTTACAAACCTTCATATAGACAAGATTAAACTTAAATTGCATATATTCTCTTCAAATATATAATAAAAATTAATCAAGTACTCACATAATTACTTATATTCTGTTAAAATAACTTATTATGCAATGAATCGTGCTGTAAAAAGTTGTACTCCACTTGAAATCAACAAAATGCAATGAATAGCTGTAAAAACATCACTATTTTACTCAAATACAATGATATGTCATAAATCAAACCCTAAAAGAGCTTATTTTCATAAAATTGATCAATATACTGACAAATAGACTTGTCATTTTAGGGATTACATTAAAACGCAATCAAATATCCCTAATAGATCGCCAAATATCAACTTTCGATTGAAATACATCAACATAGCAAATATTAGGTTTGTAATTAGAGTATTATGTTTAAAAACCTTCATATAGACAAGATTAAAGTCAAATTACATATATTCTCTATAAATATATTAAAAACTAATTAAATACTCACACAATTGCTTGTATTTAGTTAAAATAACTAATTATGCAATGAATCGTACTCTAAATGCTTGTACTCCACTTGAATTCAACGAAATGCAATGAATAGCCACAAAAATATCACTATTCAACTCAAATGCATTGATATGTCATAAATCAATCCTTAATAGACTTTGAACGTCCGCTATTTGCCTTGCAATTTTTCCTTGCAAAATTCAAGCTACTATGTTGTCCAACCAAATAATCTCTTGAAATGCATCTTGGAAGAAATTTTTTGGTGCGCAACGCGCGCCCCATCATTTATCCGCACGTGAATAGGGGATGCGCACGTGGACCACAGCGCCAGCGAGAGACAGAAAGCGGTTTTCTTTTTTTTAGAATTTTTTGCTATTTTTTTTATTTTAATTATACATAAATAATAAAAATTTTCTGAATGTCCACAACACCAGGGGGACAGAGAGGGGCTTGCATTTTTTAAAACATTTTTACAGATTTTTTTTAATTATATATAGATCATAAAATTTTTCTAAATAAAGAAAATAAAAATATATGGTACTTTTATAATATTTTAAAAATAGTTAAATATGTAAATATAAAAATTTGAAAATTATTAATTATTTTTAATTTTGAGACATATTTAATGCAGGTCAACCATTAATTAAAAATATATCATATTTTTTTTCAATTAATATAATCATTTATATTATTTTTTTATTATACTTATGTGTATATATATATATATATATATCAAATAAATTAAGGGGCAAATTTCACTCAGGTCCCTGAGTTTAAGGGTTATTATCACACAGGTCCACGTTTTTTAAATTCTATCATCCGGATACTTAGGTTTTTAAAAATCATCATCTAGGTCCTTTTTTATTTTTTTATTATTAAAAAATATACAAAATTATCATTATACCCTTACACTCCCTCTCTCCACCAGATCCGGCAGCCGCGCTATCACGCGCCGCCTCCGCTGCCTTGCGCGGCCGCACGACACCGCCAGCGGCCTCGCGCAGCCCCAGACAGCAACGGCACCGCAGCGGGCCGGCTGTGCCAGCCCGGCCGCTGCGTTCCACTGCCGGCCGTGCCGCCGGCGTTCGCGTCGACTGCCGGCCGTGGGACCCCCCGGCCGCTGCGTTCGCTACGGCCGTGGCCGCCCTGGCCGCGCCAGGCCGCTCTGCGTTCGCGCGGCCGTAGCCGCCCGGCGCGCTGGGCGCTGCGCGGCTTTGCCACTGGCTGCGCGAGGCCCGCTGCATCGCGCCAGGCGCGAGGCGCTGTTGCCAACGGGATGGCGCTCGACGCCAGCGCCGATTGCTGCGGCTCTTCGCGGCCAAAGCGGCCTCGCCGGCCGTCGCCGCGATTGCAGCGGCCTCGCGCGGCCAGGCGCCACGGGCGGCCGGTTGCGTCGTGCGGTCGCGCGACGCTCCCGAATAGGTACTTTTAGAGATATTTTAAGTGAATAGGTACTTTTAGAGATATTTTAAGTGATAGGTACTTTTAGAGATTTTTTTATGAAATATAAATATATTTGAATTGAATAGTGATATTTTTACACCTATTCATTGCATTAATGTTGAATTTAAGTGATATACAAGCATTTAAAATATATTTTATTGCATAATAAGTTATAGCAATTATAAGAGTATTCAATTATATTTTACTGTAATTGAACAGAATACGTGCAATATGTCTTTGATCTTACCTATATGAATGCATTTTAATATAATACTTTAATTACAGAACTATCATTGGTCATATCGATATATTTCAGCTGAAATCAGATATTTGACGATCTATTAGGTACATTTAATTGAGTTTTAATGTAATACAGGGAATTACACTTCTTTTTTAATAGTATATCAATCTATTTTAAACGAATAGGCACTTTTAGAGACTGATTTATATTTATCAATATATTTGTATTGAATAGTGATGTTTTTGCAGATGTTCATTATATTAACGTTGAATTTAGGTAGAATACAAGTAATTAGATTACACTTCATGGTGTAAAAAGTTATTTTAACTGAATACTCGTAGCTATATGCGTATTCAATGAATCTTTTTTTTTTAAAATAGAATAAAAGGAATTTGACTTTGATCTTCTTTATATGAAGGCAATTTAACATTATACTTTTATTACACATCTAATATTACATATATCAATGTATTTTAGCAGAAGACAAATATTTGGCGATCTATTAGGGACTTATAATTTAGTATTAATATGATACCAATAATTACACATTTTTTTACAGTATATCGATCTATTTTAAAGGAATAGGAACTTTTAGAGAATGTTTTTTGACATATCAATGTAATTGAAATAAATAGTATTATTTTTACAGCAATTTATTATATTAACGTTGAATTCAAGCAGAATACATGCTTTTAGAAGATGATTTATTGCATAATAAGTTATTTTAACTTATTAATGTCAATTATGCAATTATTCAATTACTTTTTATTGTATTTCAGGAGAATACAATCACTTATACCATAATCTTGTTTATTTGAAGGTAATACTGTGATTACAAAACTAATGTTTACAGTATCGTAGTATCTTTTCCAAAAACAAATATATAAAGATCTATTAGAGATATCTGATTGAGTTTTAATATATACCGACAACTAAACTTCGTTTTGGTAATATAACGATCTATTGTAAAGAAACTGACACTTTTAGAAACTGATTTATAAACATCAAAAGATTTAAACTGAATAGTGACGTTTTTACAGCTATTCATTGCATTAACGTTAAATTCAAAAAGAATACAAGCATTTAAGAGTACGATTCAATGCGTAATAAGTTATTTTATTTGAATACTACCAATTATATGAATATTCAATTATTTTTTTACTGTCTTTGAAGTAATACAAGCAATTTGACGTTGATGTTTTGTATATGAAGACATTTTAATGTAATACTATGATTAAACCAACTAATATTTGCTATATCGATGTATTTTAGCTAAAAATAGATATTTTATAATCTGTTTGGGATATTTGATTGAGTTTTAATGTGATAACGATAATTATACATGTTTGTATAGCATATCGACCTATTTTAAGTGAATAGAACTTTTTAGAGAATGTTTTATGGGATAATAATGTATTTGAATTGAATAATAATATTTTTACAGATATTCATTACATTAACGTTGAAATTACGTGAAATACAAGCATTTAGAGTACGATTCATTGCATAACAAGTTATTTTAATTGAATAATAGCAATTATAAGAGTATGTAATCATGTTTTACTATATTTGAAGAGAATACATGCAATTTTATTTTGATCTTTCCTATATAGAGGCATTTTAACATAATACTCTGAGTAAACAACTACTGTTTGTCACATGAATGTATTTCAGCCAAAATCAGGTATTTAGTGATCTATTGGGGACATCTGATAGAGTTGTAATGTAATACGATAATTACACATCTTTTTAACGGTATATCGATTTATTTTAAGCAAATAGGCACTTTTAAGAAACTGATTTATGACATATCAATGTATTTGAAATTGAATAGTGACAAGTTTATAGCAATTCATTTCATTAACATTGAATTCAAGCGAAATACAAGCATTTAGAATGTGATTCATTGCATAATAAGTTATTTTAACTGAATACAAGTTGTTATACGTATATTCAATCACTTTTTATTGTCTTCAAATATAATAGAGTAATTTGACTTTGATCTAATCTATATAAAGGCAATTTAACATATTACTTTTATTACACAACTAATTAGGGACATATGATTGAGTATTAATATGATATCGATAATCACATATTTATTTTATAGTACATTGATCTATTTTAAGCGAATAGAAAGTTTCGAGACATATTAATGTATTTGAATTTAATAGTAATGTTTTTAGAGCTATTCATTACATTAATATTGAATACAAGTGAAATATAAGTATTTGGAGTATTTGTTAGAGCTATTCATTACATTAATGTTGAATACAAACGAAATATAAGTATTTGGAGTATGAGTCATTGCATAATAAGTTATGTTAACTAATTACAAGCTATTATACGAGTATTCATTCACCTTTTATTATATTTCTTGAGAATATATGCAATTTGATCATAATCTTATCGATATGAAGGTATTTTAACATAATACCGACAATTAAACATCTTTTTGTTGATATATCGATCTATTTTAAGCGAATAGGCACTTTTAAAGACTGATTTATAACATATAGATGTATTTAAATTGAATAGTGACATTTACATAGCTATTCATTGCATTAACGTTGAATTCAAGCGAAATATAGGTATGTAAAGTACAATTCATTGCAAAATAAATTATTTTAACAAAATACTAGCAATTATATGAGTATTCAATTATTTGTCATTATATTTAAAGAAAATACAAGCAATTTAATTTTAATTTTCTCTATATGAAGGTATTTTAACATAATACTCTAATTAAGCGACTAATATTTGCTATATCAATATATTTTTGCTAAAAACAGATATTCGGAGTTCTGTTTGCTATATTTTATTGAGTTTTATTGTGATTCTAGCAATTACACGTCTTTAATAGTATATCGACCTATTGTAAGTGAATAGACGCTTTTAAAAACTGTTTTATGAAATATAAATGTACTTGAATTGAACAGTGATATTTTTACACTTATTTATTTTATTAATGTTGAATTTATGTTGAATACAATCGTCTAGAGTACGCTTTATGAACTTTTGTTGTTTTTGACCAATCATGTTTTGCTGTTTTTGGAATAAAATACATGCAATTTGACTTTGATCTCGCCTATATAAAGGCATTTTAACATAGTACTCTAATTATACAACTACTATTCATCATATTAATGTATTTCATTTGAAATCAGATATTTGACAATTTATTAGATACATCTAAATGGGTTTTAATGTAATACTAGGAATTACACTTCTTTTAATAGTATATCAATCTAGTCTAAGTAAAAAGGCACTTTTAAAGACTGATTCTCGATTATTAGTGTATTTGAATTGACTAGTGACGTTTTTGCAGATATTCATTACATTGATGCTAAATTCAGGTAGAATATAACAGTTAGAGTACGATTCATGGCGTAATAAGATATTTTAACTGAATACTGGTAGCTATACGAGTATTTAATCATTTTATATTATATTTGAAGAGAATACAAGTAATTTGGCTTTGATCATGTTTATATAAAGACAATTTAACATTATACTTTTATTGCACATCTAATGTTACCTATATCGATCAATTTTAGCCGAAGATAAATATTTGACGATCTATTAGGGACTTATAATTGAGTATTAATATGATTCTGACAATTACATATCTTTTTGATAGTATATCGATCTATTTTAAATGAATAGGAACTTTTAGAGAAAGATTTATGACATATCAATGTAATTGAATTGAATAGAATCATTTTTACAGTAATTTATTATATTAATATTGAATTCAAGCAGAATACATGCATTTAGAGTATGATTTATTGCATAATAAGTTATTTTAACAAATTATCGTTAATTATACAAGTATTTATTTACTTTTTATTATATTTTGGAGGATACAAGTAATGTGACATTTATCTTGTCTATATAAAGATATTTTTACATAATACCGTAATTACACAACTAATATTTACAATATTGATGTATTATTTCTGAACAGATATTTAAAAATCTACTAGAGATATGTGATTGAGTTTTAATATATATCGACAACTAAATATTTTTTTGGCAATATAACAATCTATTTTATACAAATTAGCACTTTTAGAGGCTGATTTAAGACAAATTAAAGTATTTAAATTTAGTAGTGACATTTATACAACTATTCATTGCATTAACATTGAATTCACACAAAATACAAGCATTTAGAGTACGATTCATTGCATAATACTAGCAATTATATAAGTATTCAATTATTTTTTTATTGTCTTTGAAGTGATACTGGCAATTTGACTTTGATATTTTCGATATGAAGTCATTTTAATATAATACTACGATTAAACAACTAACATTTATTTTATCGATGTATTTTAGCTAAAAACAAATGTTTTATAATTTGTTTGAGATATCTGATTGAATTTTAATGTGATAACAGGAATTACATATATTTGTATAGTATATCGACATATTTTAAGCGAATAGTCAATTTTAGAGATTGTTTTACGAGATACAAATGTATTTGAATTGAATAGTAATATTTTTACAGTTATTCATTACACTAACGTTGAATTCAAGTGAAATACAAGCATTTAGAGTACAATTCATTGCATAACAAGTTATGTTAATTGAATACTAGCAATTATAAGAGTATGCAATCATGTTTAACTATATTTGAAGAGAATACATAAAATTTAACTTTGATCTTGCCTATATGGAGACATTTTAATATAATACTTTGACTAGACAGCTACTATTTGTCATATGGATGTATTTCAGCTGAAATCTAGTATTTAGCAATTTATTGCGGATATTTGATTGTGTTTTAATGTAATACCGGCAATTACATATCTTTTTAACAGTATATTAATTTATTTTAAGCAAATAGGAACTTTTGGAGACTAATTTATGACATATCAATGTATTTCAATTGAATAGTGACAAGTTCATTGCAATAACATTAAAGTCAAGCAAAATAAAAACATTTAGAATGTGATTCATTAAATAACAAGTTATTTTAACTGAATACTATAAGTTATATGTATATTCAATCACTTTTTATTGTATTTAAAGAAAATAAAGTAATTTGACTTTGATCATATCTATATGAAAAATAATTTAACATATTACTTTTATTACACAACTAATTAGGATTAACTAATATGATACCGATAATTACATATTTATTTTACAATATATTGATTTATTTTAAGCGAATAGGAAGTTCAGAGATATATTAATATATTTGAATTTAATAGTAATATTTTTAGAGCTATTGATTACATTAACATTGAATACAAGTGAAATATAAGTATTTCGAGTATGAGTCATTGCATAATAAATTATTTTAACAAATTATAAATTATTATACGAGTTGAATATTCACATTTTATTGTATTTATTGAGAATATATGCAATTTGACCATAATCTTATCTATATGAAGGTATTTTAACATAATACCGATAATTAAACATCTTTTTATTAGTATATTGATCTATTTTAAGTGAATACACACTTTTAGAGACGGATTTACGACATATATGTGTATTTAAATTGAATAATAACATTTATATAGCTATTCATTGCATTAACGTTGAATTAAAGCGAAATACAAGCATTTAAAGTATGATTCATTACATAATAAGTTATTTTAACTAAATACGAGCAATTATATGAGTATTCAATTATTATTTTTTGTATTTGAAGAGAATACAAGCAATTTTATTTTGATCTTATTTGTATGAAGGTATTTTAACATAATACTCTAATTAATCGACTAATATTTGCTATATCGATATATTTTAGTTGAAAATAGATATTTGAGGATCTGTTTGGGACATTTGATTGAGTTTTATTGTGATTTCGACAATTACACATCTTTTTAATAACATATCGACCTATTTTTTTGTGAATAGGCACTTTTAGATACTGTTTTATGAAATATAAATGTATTTGAATTGAATAGTGATATTTTCACACCTATTTATTATATTAATGTTAAATTCAAGTGTAGTACAATTATTTAGAGTACGCTTTATCGCATAATAAGTTATAGCAGTTATAAGAGTGATCAATCATGTTTTGCTATTTTTGAATAGAATACATGAAGTTTGACTTTGATCTTACCTATATGAAGGTATTTTAACATAATACTCTGATTACACAACTACTCTTGGTCATATCGATGTATTTCATCTGAAATCAGATATTTGTCAATCTATTTGGTACATCTAATTGAGTTTTAATATGATACTAAGAATTACACTTCTTTTTAACAGTATATCGATCTAGTTTAAGCGAACAAGCACTTTTAGAGACTGATTCATGATTATCAGTGTATTTGAATTTACTAGTGACAAGTTTACAGCTATTCATTACAGTAACGTTGAATTCAGGCAAAATACAAACATTTAGAATGTGATTCATTGTATAATAAGTTATTTTAACTAAATACAAGCAGTTATACGTGTATTCAATCACTTTTTATTGTTTTTAAATAGAATAGAGTAATTTGATTTTGATCTAACCTATATGAAGGCTATTTAACATATTACTTTTATTATACAACTAATTGGGGACATATGATTGTGTATTAATATAATAACGATAATTACATATCTTTTTGACAGTATATTGATATATTTAAAGCGAATAGGAAGTTTTCGAGATATATTAATGTATTTTAATTTAATTGTGACGTTTTTAGAGCTATTCATTACATTAATATTGAATTTAAGCGGAATATAAGTTTTAAGAGTATGGTTCATTTCATAACTTATTTTAGCTAATTACAAGCTATTATACGCGTATTCATTCACTTTGTATTATATTTCTAGAGAATATATGCAATTTGACCATAATATTGTCTATATATGATGATATTTTAACATAATACTGGCAATTAAACACCTTTTTGTTTGTATATCAAACTAATTTAAGCGAATAAGCACCTTTAGAGACCGATTAATGATATATATGTGTGTATTAAAATTGAATAGTGACGTTTATATAGCTACTCATTGCATTAACATTAAATTCAAGTGGAATACAAGTATTTAAAGTATGATTCACTGCATAATAAGTTATTTTAACTAAATACTATCAATTATATGAGTATTCAATTATTATTTATTATATTTGAAGAGAATACAAGCAATTTGATTTTGGTCTTGTCTATATCGATGTATTTTAGCTGGAAATAGATATTTGGAGATCTGTTTGGGACTTTTGATTGAATTTTATTGTGATTCCGACAATTACATATCTTTTTAATCATATATCGACCTATTTTAAGTGAATAGGTACTTTTGAGGAGGCTTAAAAAAATCACTAGAATCACTTTTCTTTTAGATTACAATAGGCTTAGTGGGTTTCTTAGGGACCAGTCTTCTTTAAGGCTGTTACAATGAGATATATATATACCCTGGTCTACTATGTCCAGTCATTTCAGCCGAACGGTCTATAGTTGTAGTGACGGCTCATTAATGCCTAGAGAGAAAGGTCCAATCCCTAGCCTTCGCTGTACGATGTACGAATAGTACAGTCTGACGGTGGGAGAGCCTATACCCCTTGAAAGCAGGATGGCCCCCAATGCTCAGGCACCGGTCAACTCTGGTCCCTATTGTTCGTCTCAGTCTTTTCGACGTCCGCTGTTAGGGACGGTGTCCCTCATGTTCGGTGCCGGACACTCGTGCCATCGATGCCACGCAAGCTTCCACGTGGGTGGTCCAGATGATGGCGCATGGATCAGATGCAAACACCTGCATTTTCCTTTTCTTCTTTTTTCCAATTTATATTCTCTCTCCGTCTAACCAACTATTAACATTTCTGCATGTCACCTGCTAGTAGAGCTTTACTCTTTCTTATGTTAATAGACTTTGCACGCCCACTATTTGCCTTGCAATTTTTCCTTGCAAAATCCAAACTTCTATGTTGCCCAACTAAATAATCTCTTGCCATGCATTTTTGAAAAAAAAATTTGGTGCGCAATGCTCGCCCCATCATTTATCCGCACGTGAATAGGTGATGCACTCGTGGACCACATCGCCAGCAAAAGAGAGAGAAAGCGGCTTGCTTTTTTTTTAAAAATTTTTTGCTAATTTTTTTTTATTATATATAAATAATAAAAATTTTCTGAATGTCCACAGCGCCAGGGGGAGAGAGAGGGCTTGCATTTTTTAAAATATTTTTACGAATTTTTTATTTTAATTATATATAGATCATAAAAAAATTTTAAATAAATAAAATAAAAAAATATAGTAGTTTTATAATATTTTAAAAATAGTTAAATATGTAAATATAAAAATTTGAAAATTATTAATTATTTTTAATTTTGAGACATATTTAATGCAGGTCAACCATTAATTAAAAATATATC
>KZ451951.1:2603408-2623736 GCA_002786265.1 Apostasia shenzhenica
ATATATATATATATATATATATATATATATTCGGGTCAATTTATATGACCAAATCCGACATAGCCTCAGGTCGGTCGACCCGAATGGTAATCTCTTCTCCATAACAAGTAAAAAAAATTATTAAGCTTTTAGGTGCTGGGCCGAGTCGATCCGAATGGTAAGCTCTTTTAGGTGTTGGGCTAACTTACAGATTTCACCATAAATCCAAAATATTACAGTTATCACATCTAAAATAGCTTATTTTTCATTTTTCACATCCTGTAGTAAATTCTATTAGAAGATTTAACCATAGTTAAATCTCAACAAAATCTCAATCATTGATCGCATCATTTAACCATCGACCTTCATGTTAGAGCATCGCGAAGCTGTATTGGTTCCGGCGGCAGCGTATTCACGAGAGGCGACAACGTATTCATGCGAGACGACAGCGTATTCTCATGAGGCGACATAATATTCACGCGAGCATCACTCTATTATTTGCATCTTCTTCTTATGCGGGCATCACGAGCGGGCATCGGACCTTTCTAAGGCCAGCAATGACAGAACTCTGAAGCTGCAGAAAGGTCTGATGCTCGCTCGCGATGCCCGCATAAGAAGAAAATGTTAATAGCAAAATGATGCTTGCGTGAATACGCTATCGCCTCACAAGAATATGCTGCAGTATCACGTGAATATGCTACCGCTGGAACCAATGAAGCTCTGCGATGCCCTAACATGAAGGTCGATGGTTAAATGAAGCGATCAATAAGTGAGATTTTATTTAGATTTGACTATGGTTAAATCTTCTAATAGAATTTACTCCAGAATGTGAAAAATAAAAAAAAGCTGTTTTAGATATAAAATCTGTAATATTTTGTGATTTATGGTGAAATCCGTAAATTAGTCTAATTTCTGTGTCCATCATGTAAATGTCCCTTTAATATAATACTATGATTAAGCAACTAATATTTGCTTTATTGATGTATTTTAGCTAAAAATAAATATTTTGTAATCTGTTTGGGATATCTGATGAAGTTTTAAGGTGATTAAGGCAATTAAACATATTTTTATAGTATATCGACCTATTTGAAGTAAATAGGCACTTTTAGAGTCCGTTTTATGGGATACAAATGTCTTTGAATTGAATAGTAACGTTTTTGCAGATATTTATTGCATTAACGTTGAATTCAAGTGAAATATAAGCATTTAGAGTACGATTCATTGCATAACAAGTTATGTTAATTGAATACTAGCAATTATAAAAGTATGTAATCATGTTTTACTGTATTTAAAGAAAATACATGTAATTTAACTTTAATCTTGCCAACATGGAGAAATTTTAATATAATACTTTGATTAGACTACTATTGTTTGTCATATTGATGTATTTCAACTTAAATCAGGTATTTAACAATCTATTTAGGATATTTGATTGAGTTTTAATGTAATACCGATAATAACACAATTTTAATAGTATATCAATTTATTTTAAGCAAATAGGCATTTTTAAAGATTGATTTATGACATATCAATATATTTAAATTGAATAGTGATAAGTTTACAACTATTCATTATATTAACATTGAATTCAAATGAAATACAAGCATTTAGAATATGATTCATTACATAATAAGATATTTTAATTGAATACTAGCAGTTTTACATGTATTCAATCACTTTTTATTATATTTAAAAAAAAAAAAGTAATTTGATTTTAATCTTATCTATATGAAGGTAATTTAACATATTACTTTTATTACACAATGAATTAGGGATATGATTGAGTATTAATATGATACCGATAATTACACATCTTCTTGACATTATATCAATCTATTTTAAGTGAATAAAAATTTTTCGAGATATATTAATGTATTTGAATTTAATAATAACTTTTTTGGCGCTATTAAATATATTAACGTTGAATTCAAGCGGAATATAAGTATTTAGAGTATGATTAATTGTATAATAAGTTATTTTAACTAATTTCAAGCTATTATACGAGTATTCATTCATTTTTATTGTATTTCAGGAAAATATATGCAATTTGACCATAATCTTATCTATATGAAGATATTTTAACATAATACCGGCAATTAAACATCTTTTTATTGGTATATGAATCTATTTTAAGTGAATACGCACTTTTAGAGACGAATTTATGACATATAGGTGTATTTAAATTGAATAGTGATATTTATTTAGCTACTCATTGCATTAACATTGAATTTAAGCAAATACAAGTATTTATAGTACGATTCATTATATAATTAGTTATTTTAACTGAATACTAGCCAATACTTGTATCCAATTATTGTTTATTGTATTTGAAGAGAATACAAGCAATTGAATTTTAATAAAAAAAAAGCAATTGAATTTTAATCTTATCTATGTGAATGTATTTAACGTAATACTTTGATTAAGCGACTAATATTTGCTATAACGATGTATTTTTGCTTAAAATGGATATTTGGAGATTTGTTTGGGACATTTGATTGAGTTTTATTGTGATTCCGGAAATTACACACCTTTTTAATCGTATGTCGACCTATTTTAAGTGAACAGACACTTTTAGAGACTGTTTTATGAAATATAAATGTATTTGAATTGAGTAGTGAAATATTTACAATAATTCATTGCATTATCATTGAATTTTATTGGAATACAATCATTTAGAGTACGCTTTATTGCATAATAAGTTATAGCAATTATAAGAATATTTTATCATATTTTTCTATATTTGAACAGAATACATGCAATTTGACTTTGATCTTACCTATACGAAGGCATTTTAACGTAATACTGTAATTACACAACTACTATTGGTTATATCGATGTGTTTCAACTAAAATCAGATATTTGCCGATCTATTAGGTACATCTAATTGAGTTTAAATGTAATACTGGGAGCTATTCATTATATTAACGTTGAATACAAGTGAAATATAAGTATTTGAAGTACGAGTCATTACATAATAAGTTATTTTAACTAATTACAAGCAATTATACGAGTATTCATTCACTTTTTACTGTATTTCTGGAGAATATATGCAATTTGGCTATAATCTTATATATATAAAAGTATTTTAACATAATACCAGCAATTAAATATTTTTTTATTGGTATATTGATCTATTTTAAGCGAATATGCACTTTTAGAGATGGATTTATGACATATATGTGTATTTAAATTGAATAGTGACATTTATATAGCTATTTATTGCATTAATGTTGAATTCAAGCGGAATACAAGCATTGAAAGTACGATTCATTACATAATAAGTTATTTTAATTAAATACTAGCAATTATACGAGTATTCAATTATTATTTATTGTATTTGAAGAGAATACAAGCAATTTAATTTTGGTCTTGTCTATATGAAAGTATTTTAACATAAAAGAATTAAGCAACTAATATTTGTTATATCAATATATTTTAACCGAAGACATATATTTGGAGATCTGTTTGGGACATTTAATTGAGTTTTATTGTGATTTCGGCAAATACACATCTTTTTAATCGTATATCGACCTATTTAAAGTGAATAAGCACTTTTAGAGACTGTTTCATGAAATATAGATGTATTTGAATTGAATAGCGATAGTTTTATACCTATTTATTGCATTAATATTGAATTCAAGTGATATACAAGCATTTAGAATACGTTTTATTGTATAATAAGTTAAAGCAATTATAAGGGTATTCAGTCATGTTTTACTGTATTTGAAGAGAATACATGTAATTTGACATTGACCTTGCCTATATAGAGGTATTTTAATATGATACTCTGTCTAGACATCTACTGTTTGCCATATAGATGTATTTCAGCCGAAATCAAGCATTTAGCGATCTATTGGGGACATTTGATTGAGTTGTAATATAATACCGGTAATTACATAACTTTTTAACAGCATATTGATTTATTTTATGCAAATAGGCGCTTTTAGAGACTGATTTATGACATATCAATGTATTTGAATTGAATAGTGACAAATTTACAGTCATTCATTGCATTAACGTTGAATTCAAGCGAAATACAAGCATTTAGAATGTGATTCATTACATAATAAGTTATTCTAACTGAATACAAGCTGTTATACGTATATTCAATCATTTTTTATTGTATTTAAATAGAATAGAGTAATTTGACTTTTATCTTATGTATGAAGGTAATTTAACATATTACTTTTATTACATAACTAATTAGGGACATATGATTGAGTATTAACATAATAACAATAATTACACATCTTTTTGATAGTATATTGATCTATTTTAAGCGAATAGGAAGTTTTCGAGATATATTAATGTATTTTAATTTAATTGTAATTTTTTAGAGCTATTCATTACATTAATGTTGAATTTAAGCAGAATATAAGTTTTTAGAATATGTTTTATTGCATAATAAGTTATTTTAGCTAAATACAAACTATTATACTAGTAGTCATTCACTTTTTATTATATTTCTAGAGAATATGTGCAATATTATCATAATCTTGTCTATATGATGATATTTTAACATAATACTGGCAATTAAATATCTTTTTATTTGTATATCGAACTAGTTTACGCGATTAAGAACTTTTAGAGACCGATTAATGATATATAGGTGTATTTAAATTGAATAGTAACATTTATATAGCAACTCATTGCATTCATGTTGAATTCAAGAGGAATACAAGAATTTAAAGTACGACTCATTGCATAATAAGTTATTTTAACTAAATACTAGCAATTATACGAGTATTCAATTATTATTTATTTTATTTAAAGAGAATACAAGAAATTTTATTTTGATCTTATCTATATAAATGTATTTTAGCTGAAAACAGATATTTGGAGATCTGTTTGGGACTTTTGATTGAGTTTTATTGTGATTCTGATAATTACACATCTTTTTAATCGTATATCGACCCATTTTAAGTGAATAGATACTTTTAGACACTGTTTTATAAAATATAAATGTATTTGAATTAAATAATAATAGTTTTACACCTATTCATTGCATTAATGTTGAATTCAAGTGATATACAAGTATTTAGAATACATTTTATTGCATAATAAGTTATAGCAATTATAAGAGTATTAAATTATATTTTGCTGTATTTGAGCAGAATACATGCAATTTGTCTTTGATCTTGCCTATATGAATGTATTTTAACATAATATTGTAATTACAGAACTACTGTTGGTCATATCAATGTATTTCAGCTGAAATCAGATATTTGGCGATGTATTTGGTACGTCTAATTGAGTTTTAATGTAATACTGAGAACTAAACTTATTTTTTAACAGTATATAAATCTATTTTAAGCGAATAGGCAGCTAGAGTACGCTTGAAGGCGTAATAAGTTGTTTTAACTGAATACTGATAGCTACATGCTTATTCAATCAATTTTTCTTGTATTTGAATAGAATACAAGCAATTTAATTTTTACCTTATTTATATAAGGAAAATTTAATATTATAATTTTATTACACATCTAATATTATCTATATCGATGTATTTTAGCACAAGACTGATATTTTGCGATCTATTAGGGACTTATAATTGAGTATCAATATGATACCGATAATTACACATCTTTTTTATGGTATATCGATCTATTTTAAAGGAATAGGAACTTTTAGAGAAAGCATTTTTTCAGCAATTTATTGTATTAACGTTGAATTCAAGCAGAATACAGGCATTTAGAGTGTGATTTATTGTATAATAAATTATTTTAACTGATTACTGTCAATTATGCAATTATTCATTTACTTTTTATTATATTTCATGAGAATACAAGCAATTTGACCTTAGTCTTATCTATATGAAGGTATTTTTACATAATATCATGATTACACAACTAATGTTTGCAATATCAATGTATCTTTTCCAAAAACAAATATTTAAAGATCTATTAGAGATATCTGATTGAGTTTTAATATATACTGACAACTAAATTTCATTTTGGCGGTATAACTATCTATTTTAAGAAAATTGACACTTTTAGAAACTGATTTATAACACATCAAAGTATTTAAATTGAATAGTGATATTTTTATAGCTATTCATTGCATTAACGTTAAATTCAAGAGGAATACAAGTATTTAAGAGTACGATTCAATGCGTAATAAGTTATTTTATTTGAATACTAGCAATTATATGAATATTCAATTATTTTTTTTATTGTCTTTGAAGTGATAAAACCAATTTGACGTTGATATTTTGTATATGAAGGCATTTTAATATAATACTGTGATTAACCAACTAAAATTTACTATATCGATGTATTTTAGCTAAAAATAGATATTTTGTAATCTGTTTGGGATATCAGATTGAGTTTTAATGTGATAACGGCAATTACATATGTTTGTATAATATGTCGACCTATTTTAAGCGAATAGACACTTTTAGAGACTGTTTTATGGAATATAAATGTATTTGAATTGAATAGTTACGTTTTTACAGATATAATTAAATACTAGTAAGTAAAAGAGTATGCAACCATGTTTTACTGTATTTGAACAGAATATACATAATTTGACTTTGATCATGCCTATATGGAGGCATTTTACATAATATTCCGATTAGACGACTACTGTTTGCCATATGGATGTATTTCAGCAAAAATCAGGTATTTAGAAATCTATTGGGGACATTTGATTGAGTTTTAATGTAATACCGACAATTGCATATTTTTTTAACCATATATTGATTTATTTTAAGCGAAGAGGCACTTTTAGAGATATTCATTGCATTAACGTAGAATTCAAGAGAAATACAAGTATTTAAAATAAGATTCATTGCATAATAAGTTATTTTAACTGAATACTAGCAGTTTTACGTGTATTCAATCACTTTTTATTATTATATTTAAAGAGAATAAAGTAATTTGATTTTGGTCTTATCTATATGGAGGCAAGTTAACATATTACTTTTATTATACAATGAATTAGGGATATATAATTGAGTATTAATATGATACCGATAATTACACATCTTCTTGATATATTAATGTATTTGAATTTAATAGTAACATTTTTAGAGCTATTCATTATATTAACGTTGAATTTCAGCGGAATATAAGTATCTAGAGTATGATTCATTATATAATAAGTTAGTTTAACTAATTACAAGTTATTATACAAGTATTCATTCACTTTCTTTTGTATTTCTGGAGAATATATGCAATTTGACCATAATCTTGTCTATATGATAGTATTTTATTATAATATTGGCAATTAAATATCTTTTTATTAGTATATTAAACTATTTTAAGCAAATAGGTACTTTTAGTGACCGATTTATAATATATAAGTGTATTTAAATTGAGTAGTGTCGTTTACATAACTACTTATATCATTAACGTTAAATTCAAGCGGAATACCAGCATTTAGAGTTTGATTCATTGCATAATACGCTACTTTAACGAAATACTAGCAATTATACGAGTAATCAATTATTTTTTATTGTATTTAAAGAGAATACATGTAATTTAATTTTGATCTTGTCTATATGAAGGTATTTTAACATAATAGTCTAATTAAGCGACTAATATTTGCTATATTGATGTATTTAAGCAACTATAAGAGATTATTTTACGAAATATAAATATATTTAGATTGAATAGTGATATTTTTACAACTATTCATTGCATTAATGTTGAATTCAAGTGGAATAGAAGCATTTAGAGTACGCATTATTGTATAATAAGTTATAGCAATTATAAGAGTATTCAATTATATTTTATTGTATTTGAAGAGAATACATGCAATTTGACTTTGATCTTGCCTATATGAAGGCATTTTAACGTAATACTCTGATTACATGACTACTATTAGTCATATCGATGTATTTCAGCTGAATTCAGATATTTGACGATCTATTAGGTACATCTAATTGAGTTTTAATATAATACTAGGAATTACACTTCTTTTAAAAAGTATATCAATCTATTTTAAGCGAATAGACACTTTTAAAGGCTGATTTATGATTATCAATGCATTTGAATTGAAACGTGATGTTTTTGCAGATATTCAGAGCATTAATGTTGAATTCGGGTAGAATACAAGCAGTTAGAGTACGTTTCTTAGCGTAATAAGTTATTTTAATAGAATACTGGTAGTCTACCTATATGAGTATTCAATAATATTTTCTTGTATTTGAATATAGAGTACAAGCAGATGACTTTGATCTAGTTTATATGAAGGCAATTCAACATTATACTTTTATTACACTTCTAATGTTAACTATATCGATGTATTTTAGAAGAAGACAGATATTTGACGATCTATTAGGGACGTATAACAGAGTATTACATAATAAGTTATTTAAACTGATTACTGTCAATTATGCAAGTATTCAATTACTTTTTATTGTATTTCAGGAGAATACAATCACTTTTACCATAATCTTGTCTATTTGAAGGTATTTTTACATAATACTGTGATTACAAAACTAATGTTTGCAATATCGAAGTATCTTTTCCAAAAACAAATATTTAAAGATCTATTAGAGATATCTGATTGAGTTTTATTATATACCGGCAACTAAACTTCGTTTTGGCAGTATAAAGATCTATTTTAAAGAAACTGAGACTTTTAGAAACTAATTTATAACACATCAAAGGATTTAAATTAAATAGTGACATTTTTACAGCTATTCACTGCATTAACATTGAATTCAGGAGGAATACAAGTATTTAGAGTACGATTCATTGCGTAATAAATTATTTTAATTGAAAACTAGCAATTACACGAGTATTCAATTATTTTTTTATTGTCTTTGAAGTGACACAAATAATTTAACTTTGATATTTTCTATACGAAGACTTTTTAATACAATACTATGATTAAGCAACTAATATTTGCGACATCAATGTATTTTAGCTCAAAATATATATTTTGCAGTCTATTTGGAAAATCTAATTGAGTTTTAATGTGATAACGCCAATTACACTTGTTCTTATAGTATATTAAACTATATTTAGCGAATAGGCACTTTAGAGACTATTTTATGGTATAAAAATGTATTTAAAATAATAGTAACGTTTTTAAAGATATTCATTACATTAACGTTAAATTCATGTGAAACACAAGTATTTAATGTTGAATTCAAGCAGAATACAAGTATTTAAAGTAAGATTCATTGCATAACAAGTTATGTTAATTGAATACTAGCAATTATAAGAGTATGCAATCATATTTTACTATGTTTGAAAAGAATACATGCAATTTGACTTTGATCTTGTCTATATAGAGGCATTTTAACCTAATACTCTGACTAAACAGCTATTATTTGCCATATGGATGCATTTCAGCTGAAATCAGGTATTTTGTGATCAATTAAGGACATTTGATTGAGTTTTAATATAATACCAGCAATTATACATCTTTTTAACAGTATATCAATTTATTTTAAGCAAATAGACACTTTTAGAGACTAATTTATGACATATCAATATAGTTGAATTTAATAGTGACAAGTTTACAGATATTCATTGCAATAACATTAAAGTCAAGCAAAATACAAGCATTTAGAATGTGATTCATTGCATGACAAGTTATTTTAACTGAATACTGGCAGTTATACATATATTCAATCACTTTTTATTGTATTTAAAGAAGATAAAGTAATTTGATTTTGATCATATCTATATGAAAATATTTTAACATATTGCTTTTATTACACAACTAATTAGGGACACAACTAATATGATACCGATAATTACACGTTTGTTTTACAGTATATCAATCTAGTTTAAGCGAATAGAAAGTTTCGAGATATATTAATGTATTTGAATTTAATAATAACGTTTTTAGAACTATTTATTATATTAACGTTGAATGCAAACGAAATATAAATATTTGGAGTATGATTCATTGCATAATAAGTTGTTTTAACTAATTACAAGCTATTATATGAGTATTCATTCACTTTCTATTATATTTCTGGAGAATATATCACTTATCTATTAGTATATCAACATCTTTTTATTAGTATATCAACATCTTTTTATTAGTATATCGATCTATTTTAAGCAAATACGCACTTTTAGGAACGTATTTATGACATATAAGTGTATTTAAATTGAATAGTGATTTTTATATAGCTATTCGTTGCATTAACATTGAATTCAAGTAGAATACAAGCATTTAAAGTACAATTCACTGCATAATAAGTTATTTTAACAAAATACAAGCAATTATACAGTATTCAATTATTATTTTTTGTATTTGAAAAGAATACAAGCAATTTTATTTTGATCTTGTCTATATGAATGTATTTTAATATAATACTCTAATTAAGTGACTAATATTTGCTATATCGAAATATTTTAGCTGAAAACAGATATTTGGAGATCTGTTTGGGACATTTGATTGAGTTTTATTGTGATTCCGGCAATTACACATCTTTTTAATCGTATATCGACTGATTTTATGTGAATAGGCACTTTTAGAGATTGTTTTATGAAATATAAATGTATTTGAATTGAATAGTGATATTTTCACACCTATTTATTATATTAATGTTGAATTCAAGTGAAGTACAATCATTTAGAGTACTCTTTATCGCATAATAAGTTATAGAAATTATAAGAGTGATCAATCATGTTCTGCTATTTTTGAATAGAATACATGCAATTTGACTTTGATCAGGTCTATATGAAGGCATTTTAACATAATACTCTAATTACACAACTACTGCTGGTCATATTGATGTATTTCATCTGAAATCAGATATTTGGTAATCTATTTAGTACATCTAATTGAGTTTTAATGTAATACTAGGAATTACACTTCTTTTTAACAGTATATCGATCTATTTTAAGCGAACATGCACTTTTAGAGATAGATTCATGATTATTAGTGTATTTGAATTGACTAGTGATAAGTTTACAGCTATTCATTGCATTAACGTTGAATTCAAGCGAAAATACAAGCATTTAGAATGTGATTCATTGCATAATAAGCTATTTTAATTGAATACTAGCAGTTATACGTGTATTCAATCACTTTTTATTGTCTTTAAATACAATAGAGTAATTTTAATCTATATGAAGGCAATTTAACATATTACTTTTATTACACAACTAATTAGGGATATATGATTGAGTATTAATATAATAACGACAATTACATATCTTGTTGACGGTATATTGATCTATTTTAAGCGAATATGAAGTTTTCGAGATATATTAATGTATTTTAATTTAGTTGTAATGTTTTTAGAGCAATTCATTACATTAACGTTGAATATAAGCGGAATATAAGTTTTTAGGGTATGATTCATTGCATAATAACTTATTTTAGCTAATTACAAACTATTATACGATTTTTCATTCATTTTGTATTATATTTCTAGAGCATATATGTAATTTGACCATAATCTTGTCTATATGATGATATTTTAACATAATACTGGCAATTAAATATTTTTTTGTTTGTATATCGAATTAGTTTAAGCGAATAAGCACTTTTAGAGACAGATTAATGATATATAGGTTTATTTAAATTGAATAGTGTCGTTTATATAGCTACTCATTGCATTAACTTTGAATTCAAGTGGAATACAAGCATTTAAAATACGATTCATTACATAATAAGTTATTTTAACTAAATACTAATAATTATATGAGTATTCAATTATTATTTATTGTATTTGAAGAGAATACAAGCAATTTGATTTTGATCTTGTCAATATGAATGTATTTTAACGTAATACTCTGATTAAGCGACTAATATTTGCTATAACAACGTATTTTAGCTTAAAATGGATATTTGGAGATTTGTTTGGGACATTTGATTGAGTTTTATTATGATTTCGACAATTACACATCTTTTTAATTGTCAACTTATTTTAAGTGAATAGGCATTTTTAGAGACTGATTTATGAAATATAAATGTATTTGAATTGAATAGTAAAATATTTACAACTATTTATTGCATTATCGTTGAATTTAATTGAAATACAATCATTTAGAGTGCGCTTTATTGCATAATAAGTTATAGCAATTATAAATGTATTCTATCATGTTTTTCTTTATTTGAACAGAATACGTGCAATTTGACTTTGATCTTACCTTTATAAAAGCATTTTAATATAATACTGTGATTACACAACTACTGTTGGTCATATCGATGTGTTTTCTACTCAAATCAGATATTTGCAAATCTATTAGGTACATCTAATTGAGTTTTAATGTAATATTGGGAGCTATTCATTACATTAACGTTGAATACAAGCGTTTTACAGTATATCGATTTATTTTAAGCGAATAGGAAGTTTCGAGACATATTAATGTATTTGAATTTAATAGTAACATTTTTAGAGCTATTTATTACATTAACGTTGAATATAAGCGAAATATAAATATTTGGAGTATGATTCATTACATAACAAGTTATTTTAACTAATTACAAGCTATTATCAGAGTATTCACATTTTATTATATTTCTAAAGAATATATATATGCAATTTGACTATAATCTTATCTATATAAAGGTATTTTAACATAATACCGGCAATTAAACATCTTTTTATTAGTATATCGATCTATTTTAAGCGAATATGCACTTTTAGAGACGAATTTATGACATATAGGTGTATTTAAATTGAATAATGATATTTATATAGCTATTCATTGCATTAACGTTGAATTCAAGCGAAATATAAGCATTTAAAGTACGATTCGTTACATAGTAAGTTATTTTAACTAAATATTAGCAATTATAAGAATATTCAATTATTGTTTATTATATTTAAAAAGAATACAAGCAATTTGATTTTGGTCTTGTCTATATGAAAGTATTTTAATATAAGACTTTAATTAAGTGATTAATATTTACTATGTCAATATATTTTAGGAGAAGAGAGATATTTGGAGATCTGTTTGGAACATTTGATTGAGTTTTATTGTGATTTCGGCAATTACACATCTTTTTAATCGTATATCGACGTATTTAAAGTGAATAGGCACTTTTAGAGACTGTGTCATGAAATATAGATATATTTAAATTGAATAGTGATAGTTTTACACCTATTTATTACATTAATGTTGAATTCAAATGATATACAAGCATTTAGAATATGTTTTATTGTATAATAAGTTATAGCAATTATAAGAGTATTCAGACAAGTTTTAGTGTATTTGAAGAGAATACTTGCAATATGACTTTGACATTGCCTATATAGAGGGTATTTTAACATAATACTCTGACTAGACATCTACTGTTTGCCATATGATATATTTCAGCCGAAAACAGGCATTTAGCGATCTATTGGGGACATTTAATTGAGTTATAATGTAATACCGGTAATTATACATCTTTTTAACAGCATATCGATTTATTTTATGCAAATAGGCGCTTTTAGAGACTGATTTATGACATATCAATGTATTTGAATTGAATAGTGACAAATTTACAGTCATTCATTGCATTAACGTTGAATTCAAGCGAAATACAAGCATTTAGAATGTGATTCATTACATAATAAGTTATTCTAACTGAATACAAGCTGTTATACGTATATTCAATCATTTTTTATTGTATTTAAATAGAATAGAGTAATTTGACTTTTATCTTATGTATGAAGGTAATTTAACATATTACTTTTATTACATAACTAATTAGGGACATATGATTGAGTATTAACATAATAACAATAATTACACATCTTTTTGATAGTATATTGATCTATTTTAAGCGAATAGGAAGTTTTCGAGATATATTAATGTATTTTAATTTAATTGTAATTTTTTAGAGCTATTCATTACATTAATGTTGAATTTAAGCAGAATATAAGTTTTTAGAATATGTTTTATTGCATAATAAGTTATTTTAGCTAAATACAAACTATTATACTAGTAGTCATTCACTTTTTATTATATTTCTAGAGAATATGTGCAATATTATCATAATCTTGTCTATATGATGATATTTTAACATAATACTGGCAATTAAATATCTTTTTATTTGTATATCGAACTAGTTTAAGCGAATAAGCACGTTTAGAGACTGATTAATGATATATAGGGGTATTTAAATTGAATAGTGACGTTTATATAGCAACTCATTACATTAACATTGAATTCAAGAGAAATACAAGCATTTAAAGTATGATTCATTGCATAACAAGTTATTTTAACTAAATATAAGTAATTATACGAGTATTCAATTATTGGTTATTGTATTTAAAGAGAATACAAGCAATTTTATTTTGATCTTGTCTATATCGATGTATTTTAGCTGAAAACAGATATTTCGAGATTTGTTGACACTTTTGATTGAGTTTTATTGTAATTCGGGCAATTACACATCTTTTAGTCGTATATCGACCTATTTTAAGTGAATAGGTACTTTTAGAGATTGTTTTATGAAATATAAATGTATTTGAATTGAATAATGATATTTTTATACCTATTCATTGCATTAATGTTGAATTTAAGTGATATACAAGCATTTAGAATATATTTTAATGCATAATAAGTTATAGCAATTATAAGAGTATTCAATTATATTTTACTGTAATTGAACAGAATACGTGCAATATGTCTTTGATCTTACCTATATGAATGCATTTTAATATAATACTGTAATTACAGAACTACCATTGGTCATATCGATATATTTCAGCTGAAATCAGATATTTGGCGATCTATTAGGTACATTTAATTGAGTTTTAATGTAATACTGGAAATTACACTTCTTTTTTAATAGTATATCAATATATTTTAAGCGAATAGACACTTTTAGATACTGATTTATGATTATCAATGTATTTGAATTGAACAGTGATGTTTTTGCAGATATTCATTACATTAATGTTAAATTCAGGTAGAATACAAGCAATTAGAGTACGCTTCATGGCCTAATAAGTTATTTTAACTGAATATTGGTAGCTATATGCGTATTCAATCAATTTTTTTTGTATTTAAATAGTATACAAGTAATTTGACTTTGATCTTCTTTATATGAAGACAATTTAACATTATACTTTTATTACATATCTAAAATTACCTATATCGATGTATTTTAACAGAAGACATATTTGACGATCTATTAGGGACTTATAATTTAGTATTAATATGATACTGACAATTACATATCTTTTTTACAGTATATCGACCTATTTTAAAGGAATAGAAACTTTTAGAGAATGCTTTTTGACATATCAATATAATTGAATTAAATAGTATTATTTTTACAGCAATTTATTATATTAACGTTGAATTCAAGCAGAATACATGCTTTTAGAAAATGATTTATTGCATAATAAGTTATTTTAACTGATTAATGTCAATTATGCAATTATTCAATTACTTTTTATTGTATTTCAGGAGAATACAATCACTTATACCATAATCTTGTCTATTTGAAAGTAATACTGTGATTACAAAACTAATGTTTGCAGTATCGTAGTATCTTTTCCAAAAACAAATATTTAAAGATCTATTAGAGATATCTGATTGAGTTTTAATATATACCGGCAACTAAACTTCGTTTTGGCAGTATAACGATCTATTGTAAAGAAACTGACACTTTTAGAAACTGATTTATAAACATCAAAAGATTTAAATTGAATAGTCACATTTTTACAGCTATTCATTGCATTAACGTTGAATTCAAGAGGAATACAAGCATTTAAGAGTACGATTCAATGTGTAATAAGTTATTTTATTTGAATACTAGCAATTATATGAATATTCAATTATTTTTTTACTGTCTTTGAAGTGATATAAGCAATTTGACGTTGATGTTTTGTATATGAAGGCATTTTAATGTAATACTATGATTAAACCAACTAATATTTGCTATATCGATGTATTTTAGCTAAAAATAGATATTTTGTAATCTGTTTGGGATATTTGATTGAGTTTTAATGTGATAACGATAATTATATATGTTTGTATAGTATATCGACCTATTTTAAGCGAATAGGACTTTTTAGAGAATGTTTTATGGGATACTGCTGACGTAGGATGTGGGGGTCCTAGGAAACACCGAAGAAAGAGAGAGTTTCGGGAGACGGCGGCGCGCAAATGGATGAACCTGTTAACGGAGGCTCAGGGAGAAAATTCTGTCCAAGGCAACCAGAAAAGCACACAGAGATTTAAGGTGGTTCATGGAGGAAATCCCCTACGTCCACCGGTCCATCAGCGAAGGAGTTTTACTAAGTGGGAAAATAACCCTAAGACAGGGCTTATACAGTGCTTTGTTATGAAAAAGAAGAAGAAGAAGAAGAAAAACAGAGGAAGCTCCTCAGTAGGGGTTTTGTTACAAAGGATTTGAGAAAAACCCAGGGACCTCAGAGCCTCCACTTCTCTTTTTTGCTCTCTGAATGATGATCCTCCTTTTTCTTGGTGGGAACTGTTCAATGGTTTTTATAGCCGTTGGCGTGTGTAGCTTCACCCTGATTTTCTGGAAGAAAAGTGATGAGTGAGCTCTGAGCGCCGCTCAACTGTCACTGGAGAGATCCGCCACTGTACGAGGAAGATGACATCCTTTAATGCTGACAATTTTTATGGGGAAGAGCGTTTGTACGGAAGTCGACGGAGTTAGGTGAAGCTGATTGTGACAGACGTTACCACGTACCCTCGGGTCCGAGGTTACGAAGGTCTGTTCCTGGATCGTCGTGGATGATGGTTGGTTGAACCCTCGTGCCCGAGGTTTGACCTGGGTCAAAAAGTCCTGCAAGACCTGGAGCTGAGTCAGCAAATCAATCAATCGGTCATAGCCCTGTAGGGCGCCACGCGTCCGGCCAGGATGCAGCGCAGGAACCACGTGTTTAACATTAGCCCCCCGCATTGTCAGGGCGCGAATATTGATATGGGTCCTGGAATGCGAACCGTCGCGAAGGTGGACGCGCTGCCCGAGGCCTGCAAGGATAAGATGGGGGCGGCATACGCCGCTTCGCATTCTATCCTCTAACTTCTGTAAGAGAGCGAAGGTTTCTGCGGAAGAAATGGCGGAAGGAAGATGGAACGTTATGCTTGGTTTCTCCAAGAAGAGAGCCGGAACGCCCCCGGTTGACGCTCCGTCGGGGAAGAGGAGTCTCCTGGAAGTATCAGAAGAGGTGTCGGAGTTGGAGGAAAGAACTCCCATAGCTAAGGTAGCCGTGGCTCCGGCGCAGACACTGGAGTCCCTTCAGGGTCCGGCGGATGAAGAGACCGCGGGAATGGTGGTGGAAATTTCAGATTCCCCCGCCAAGCCATCTCGAGAAGCGAAGAGCCTTCAGGAGGTGGTTTTGGTGGGAGAGGTGGCAACTGGGGAGAAATTGGCGCCTGGAAAGGTTCTGGTGAAGGAGGAAGAGCTGGAGCGGCTCTTGCCCAGATTTGGGGTCCCTTCTGTTGGAAGCCTGGAGAAGGGTCCTCTGATGATTTGCAGACCTGCCCTAGGCACATTAATCTCTGTTCCTGGGAAGAAGAAGGAACCCTTCTCCCTTTCCCTCCCTCCGTTAGATCTTGAGGGGGAGAAGGGGGAGAAGGGGGAGAAGGGGGAGAAGGACAAGGAAGGTATAAAAGAGGGAGATTCCCAGCTGGAGGAAGGGATCCAGGGGAATAAGGAGGAGACCCTTGTCATCGCCTCTGCAAGCTTTCCTGGTATTGAAGGGCCAGGAGATATAATGGGGGAGGTGACTAAGGAGAAAGGGGAGATTCTCCTGGCTGCTCTCAGTACTCGATTTGGAGAGACTTGGGGCGTGTTGGGAGACCGCCTGAGTGAGATTAGGCGGGTAGAGGAGAAAATTTTAGGGAACACTACTGAGGCCCTGGGGGTGGTAAAGACCCTGAAGGATAAGGAGGATGTAGAGGCTCGCTAACTTCGGGAGGTAAGAGAGTTGGAGGGCGCTTTGTCTCAGGCTACAAAGCGCTCTCTGACTGACCAGAGGGAGCAGCTGGGGAAGTTGTATCAAATGGAAGATAAGTTGGCTTCCCTAACCCAGATTAATGTGGAGTGGGTTAATAAGAGTGAGATTGCGAGGGGGAAGTTTAGTCACAATCTAGCGGGTGTGAGTCAGGCCCACTCCGCCCATGTCAAAGACCTCCAAAAAAGGATAAAGGACTTAGATAATGACAGGGAGGCTTTGAGGGAGGAGAGAAGAAGGTTGAGGGAGGAGCTGACTGAGGCTAGGGAGGCTTCGTCAGGGGCGAAGGAGGCGGCCTTCGAAGCGTGCCGCCGGGAGGTGGCGTTGAAGACTAAGGTCCGCTCTCTTCGGGCCTTGGTGGAAAATAGCTCCGGGTGGCGGAGTCGACGCATGGAGGATCTGGAGGAAACGGTGAGGAGGGCGGTGAAGATTGTCAGTGCCTCGCCGGTGGGTCGCCAAGTGCAGAACCAAGCAGCCTTTGATGTCCTTCTGCAGGCATTGGTTGATGCGGGTATCTTGAATCAGGAGAGTATCAGGGATTCCGGCGGTGCTTCCTGTTCTGGTGTTCCAAGGGCTCAAGCAGTTCTTTTCGAGGCTTGGAAGTTGTCCTTTCAGATGAGGACCCCTCCATCAAGTTCCTAACGTAGGTGGCGGAAGTGGCCTTCTCCGCGCGGGACTTCGGGAGAAAAAGCCCTGCGACTCCTCTGGGAAGCTAGGTGGTTAGGCCGACGTGATCTTCTTGGAGGCCAAGTAGGGCAGAGCCTCAGTTGAGCCCGAGATTATGGGTCTTGCTTCTTTTCAAAACCAGCCCCTCAGCCCTGCTTAGGAAATGATCCTCCCCTTGAGGCCCACTTGAAGGGTTCCTCCTTAAGCGGGAGGCTCGATGAAGCTGGAACTATAGCTTGAGGTGAGGAAACTGAAGAGTCTCCGGGGGTGATGGGCCTTCCTCCTCAACCAGCTCCTCAGCCTGCTAGGAGATGATTCTTCTTGTGGGGCACTCAAGGGATCGACTTCTCAAGTAGATGGCCCCAATGAGGCTGGAACTCTAGCTTGAGGTGAGAAAACTGAGGAGTCATCAGAGAGATCTACTGCCTGTGGTCAGCGAAGTAGTAGATTGGTCTTCAAGGAGGAGGAGCCCTGGTTAAGAGGTCTGTGCTCGCTAGACCTGGTGTTTAAGTTCTGAAGCCTTGTATCTTTCTTTGTTTTTCCTGTACTCATGAGAGGAACACGTGAGGACAAAGAGAGAATTTGTATCAAACTTTATCAATGAAATAGATTTTTCTTTTTTCAAAGACTTGCTGTAAATGAATTCTTTGGTACGTCTTTTCTTCCCTTTTTTTTGAGACATACGAAATTGGTGAAAAGAACATGAATCCATAAGTGAGTAAAAGGTTTAAAAGTGGTAAAGAAAAATTCTAAGTAAAAGGCGGAATAGCTATCTCTGGACCCTAGTGCACGATATATGAATATCGAACATAAGGAAAAGCGCGATTCCCCTCGAACCCTCGTGCACGATATACGAATAGACACCCCTCAAACCCTCGTGCACGATATTCGAATATCGTTCATAAGGGAAAGAGAAAAAGAAAAAGGAAAAGAGAGGCCGACGCTTGGGGAACTGCGCGCCGCCTCGAGGTCCGTGCGCCGCTTCGATTCCTAGACGTGTCAGGGAGTACGAACGTCCTGATGAGGCTGGCGCGCTGATCAAGGGGATCGGACGGTCCGGAAGGAAAGGAACTACTTTCGCTCCCTATAAAAGGCCTTTTATGGGGGGAACAGAAGGGTTTCGTCCTCCTTCCAAACCCTAAGATAAGAAGAAACCACCCACTCCGTCTGCTCGTCAGGAAAGCTGAACCATGGAAGGGAGAGAGATCGAGTGGGCCGGTCTGGCCGAGCAATTCCAGAAAGATAATAGCTACCAGGAGTCCCTCATGATGGAACATGAGGTGCTCAACACAACCAAAGGGTTCAGGGGGAACCCACATCTGATGGTCATCCCGCCTGCTGCCGACCTCCGGCCGAACCGTCCACCCGAAGGGGCGGTTTGCATATATAGGGCTCAAGTAGAATATGGCCTGATGCTGCCGCCTCAGCCAGAGTTCAGAGAAGTCCTGAACTCCTTCCAACTGGTGCCGGCGCAGCTCTCCCCTAACGTCGTCGCTTACATGTACTCCTTCCTGAAGCTGTTGCAAGCCAGGGGAATATCATGGAGTCTGACGCTATTCCGGAGTCTGTTCAGCTGGATGACGGTACCAGGATATGGGGGCTGTCTGGCCCTTCGGTCGAGGTCGAGGAAGGCGATATTTTCGGGGGCCAGCAGCTCCCATTCGGACTGAAGGGATTTCTACTTTTTTGTAGGCGGGGATTTGAGGATTCCCTTGACGCCTGGGGTCTGCCCAACCGAGTTTCTTGGTGATGCCCAGTGGATGGCCGGGACGTCTGTTCAGAGGAGTCTGGAAGTTCTGAAAGGGAAGAACTGGCCCCTGAAAGATTTCCTG
>KZ451951.1:2627310-2659333 GCA_002786265.1 Apostasia shenzhenica
GAGAACATTTCTCCACGAATACCTGAGCGTCTTTGTGGATATTGGGCCAGAAAAAACCCTGGCGCAGGATCCGCATGACCAGGCTCCTGCCCCTGGCGTGGGTTCCGCATTCTCCTCGATGTACTGCATCCATGACTTTCAAGGCTTCGTCTGGCCTCAAGCATTTGGTGAGGGATTTAGCATAAGATCTTCTGTAGAGTTCTCCGTCGATGAGGGTGTATTTGGCACAAGTAAGCTTTAATTTCTACGGAGGTCTACTGTCTGGCTGGATTCCACTTTTTAAGTAGTCCAGGATCCTGTCCATCCAGCAAGGCGATCGTTCTTCAGAAGAAGTCTCGGCGCATTCGAAACTAGGCCTTTCGAACACCTGAGTCCGGCGAGAGTTTGGGAGCCCTTCTTTGGCGAGCCGGTCTGCCACCTGGTTTTCTTCACGGGGTACATGCGTCAGGGAAAAATCTTCGAAAAGGGAAATCAGAGACTTGGCCTGATGCAAATATTTCTTCAAAACTTCGTCCTTCGTTTCGAACGTCTGGTTTACCTGATTGACGACTAGCAGGGAATCATTGAACACCTGTATGCGTTTCACAGCCATGCTAAGTGCGAAGTTTAACCCTGCGATTAGGGCCTCGTACTCCGCCTGGTTGTTGGTTGCTTTGAATCGGAGCGTCACAGCCTGATGAAGCACATCCCCCATTGGGCTGGTTAGAAGGATCCCAGCCCCCTGGGACTGCGATCCTGACGCACCGTCAACATGAAGCAACCAGAGGTTTGCCACGGCTCTGGGGGGTGGCGGCTCCGTCGTGGAAAACTCGGCGACGAAGTCGGCCAAGGCCTGGGCTTTGATTGCCGTCCGCGGGACAAACCTGATGTCGTATTCCCCCAGTTCAATAGACCATTTGAGTAACCTTCCTGAAACCTCAGGAGTATGCAATATCTTCAGGAGCGGTTGGTCTGTAATCACTTGAATGGTATGGGACTGGAAGTAGGGTCTCAATTTTCTGGCTGTTATCAGAAGGGCTAGAGCGAGCTTCTCCAGAGTGGGATACCGACTTTCGGTGTCCAGGAGTATGTGGCTGATATAGAAGATAGGGTGTTGAACTCCCTTCTTGCTGTCTAAGAGTACTGCTGAGACTGCGGTATCGGATACTCCCAAGTAAAGAGACAGGACCTCTCCTTCCTTCGGCGCTACTAATATCGGGGCCGAGGTTAGATATTTTTTCAGTTCGGTGAACGCAGCTTCGCACCTGCTGTCCCAGAGTCCCTTCTTACTGTTGCGTAGACATCGAAAGAAAGGGGAACACCGGTCACCAGCTTTTGAGATAAATCTGCCTAAACTGTTGATCCGTCCCGCCAGCTTTTGGATCTCTTTTGCCGTCTTCAGGGGGGGCATGGTTAGGATGGCTGCTATTTTATCGGGATTGGCTTCTATCCCCCTGACCCAAGAATTTTCCTGAAGCAGCGCCGAAGGTACATTTAGCAGGGTCGAGCTTGAGGTTGTACCTTCGGAGAGTGTCGAGCGTTTCCCGGAGATCATCAAGGTGCTCTGTGAAAGTTCTACTTTTGACCAGGATGTCGTCTACGTAGGCTTCAAGATTCTTCCCCCTTTGGTTTTTGAAGACTGTGTCGATCATGCGCTGATACGTAGCACCGGCGTTTTTGAGGCCGAAGGGCATGACCCTGTAGCAGTAGGTTCCGTAATCAGTGATGAAGGCTGTCTTCTCCTCATCTCCCTCGGCTATCCAGATTTGGTGATACGCGGAGAAGGCATCCAAAAAGCTCATAACCTCGTACCCGACGGTACGATCCACCATAACGTCGATACGAGGGAGAGGGTAGGTGTCTTTGGGGCAGGCCTGATTCAGTGACCTGAAGTCTACGCACATTCTCCACTTCCCATTGGCCTTTCTGACCATTACGATGTTGGTTAACCATCGGGGATACTGGACTTCCCTGATGTAACCAGCTCCAAGCAGCTTTGTGATTTCCTCCTTAATGGCATCCTGCCTTTCTCCTGCCATTACTCTCTTCTTCTGGGTAACAGGGGTGACAACCTGAGAAACATTCAAGTGGTGTTCGCAAATTGACCTGTCCATGCCTGTAACATCCTCAGGAGACCATGCAAATACATTGATATAGTCAGAAAGCAGGGCAGTAACTTCTGTCTACTGTTTCTCATTTAGGAAAGATGAAACGTTTATAGTTTTGGAAGAGCCTTCACCCCCTAAGGCTACGCTGATAACTCCTTCCTGCGGTGTGACCGGTTGGGTCTCCCTAGGATCCATTTGATCGACTACAAGCTGCGCCGCTATCTGAAAACAGCGGGCAGCCTGTATTGCGTTTCCCCGGATGGTGACAACGCCGCTGGAGGTCGGAAACTTCGCGCACAGGTGGGGCGTGGAGATCACCATCCCGAAGGAGTTTAAAGTTGTCCTCCCCAGGATGGCGTTGTAGCCCGATTTAGCTCTGATGACTGCGAAGTTAACCATGCTCATAGCGTGACCGTTGTCATCACCGAAGGAGACGGGAAGAGTAATGAATCCAAGGGGTTGGACCCTTTCACCGGAAAAACCGAGTAAGGTAGTCCTAGCGTGGAGGAGGTTAGTTCCCTTGAGTCCCATCTGGAGGAAGGCGGACTCAAACAGGATGTCGGCGGCGCTCCCAGAGTCGAGGAGTGCCTGCCGGACATCGAAATCAGCGATACAGGCAACGACCACGATTGGATCGTTATGCAAGTTGCCCTGCTGGGGGAGATCTTCACTGCAAAACGTAAGGGGGATGGATGAGGCGTGGTGCTCGGAGATGCCGCCGACTTCTGCTCCTTGGCGCTGAGTGATCGGGTCAATGCTGAAGATGGCATGGATAGTTCTGTTGGCAGGGGGATAAGGGCGCCCCTGCTGGCTAGGGCCTACGGGTGGTAGGGCCTTGGCAGGAGCTTCAGCAGTCTCGGGGGCTTTCCCTTTCTGGGCGGTAGTGAAGGTTGGAGCCATCTGCATGAACTCCTCAAGTTTGCCCTGATTTGCCAGCTTCTCGAGCAAGATTCTGAGGCCTCGACAGCGGTGAAGCCTGTGCCCATAGTTCCCGTGGAACTCGCAGTAGTCGTTGGGGTCCATCCCAGGTGGCGGCGCTGGTTTGGGCCCAGTGGGCCGTACCCAACCCTGCTTGATGGCCGCCGCATAGACCTCGGGGAGTGGTCTAGACAAGAGAAGTTTCGGAAGCTGGGTATGCCGGGGCTTCCTTTCTTCTCGATCACGAGGTCTAGCTATCTGTGTCCTCGTGATACGTGATGAGGGTTCGTACTCCGATGTTTTCTTTTGCTCCTATCTTGCCTTGCCCCGGAAGCATCTCTAGGAAAGATTCGAGCATCCTCTAACAGCATAACTAAACTGGCCCTAGCCACCAGTTCTGGGTAACTCCGAGGTTTTGCCAACTGTAGAGACTTGGACAGGTCTCCTACCTTGAGCCCTCTTCGGAAGTTATGCATGGCCACCGCAGGCTCTACATCCTCGGCTTCGGCCGCAGCGGCGAAGAAGCGGTTGGTGTAATCCCGAAGGTTCTCCCTCTCGCCTTGCTTAATGTTGGCGAGGACCATGTCTGACACGACCATACGGGTCCGCCTATTGAAACGGGCAATCAACTCCCCTCAGATGCCATGTAGGGAGGTATGTGACCTCGGGGAGCTTGATGAACCAGCTAAATTTGCCTGCCCCTTTCAATGTGTTGGCTAGGAGGTGGCACCTGGTGGCTTCGTCCGGCCGGCGATATCGGACGGCGGCCTCAAACCCCTGCACATGCTCACGGGGGTCTGTCGCGCCTTTGTAAACCTCCAATCTGGGTGGCCGGAAGTCCTCTGGGACGGGGGCCAAACGGATGGCATCGGAAAATGGGACATTTCCGTCCATCGGCCCGAAGAAGGGATCAGGTCCGTGATGAGGAGCCTGAGCGCCGGGAAAGAGGGGGTCTCTTCCAGCTAAGAACGGAGGAAAAGCAGGTGGGAGAAAAGCAGGTTGTGGTAGTGGACAAGGTGGAAGGGGGTTTTGATGAACCTCTTGGAAACGAACAGGGCGTATGGGTGGTCTAGAAGAACCAGAAGATTGGATGGAGAGTGGCGCAGCTTGGGGCGGCGGTGCAAGGACTTCGGCCACCGCGGGAATCGAAAGGACCGGAGCCGGGGCCGCCGCTGGCGCCGGAATCATCTCTGGAATCACCGCAACCGGCGGAGGTGCAGGGACCGCCGGTACCGACGGGCAAGGTACAGGGAGGGGAAGTACAGCACAGACCGGCTGAGTCTGTCTGAGGATGACGGCCTGTTGCGCCGTGAGGCCGGTGACCATGTCGGTGAGGTTTGCGAGCATCCCTTGGAGCTCTGAAACACGAGTGCCTCTGGAAGAGGAGGCAGATCCGGCGCGTCGCCGGGAAGTGGAAGTTGACGCTCCGTCGTCCGGCGCCCGGGCAGAGGGTTCCCCTACGTGCACACTGCGGGCAGCAGAGTTGGTTTTGCGCGTTCTAGCCAGCATCTCTCCGGCGTCTCAATGAAAGCACCAGAAGATGTTGACGTAGGATGTGGGGGTCCTAGGAAACACCGAAGAAAGAGAGAGTTCCGGGAGACGGCGGGGCGCAAATGGATGAACCTGTTAACGGAGGCTCAGGGAGAAAATTCTGTCCAAGGCAACCAGAAAAGCACACAGAGATTTAAGGTGGTTCAGGGAGGAAATCCCCTACGTCCACCGGTCCATCAGCGAAGAAGTTTTACTAAGTGGGAAAATAACCCTAAGACCGGGCTTATACAGTGCTTTGTTATGAAAAAGAAGAAGAAGAAGAAGAAGAAGAAAGGCAGAGGAAGCTCCTCAGTTGGGGTTTTGTTACAAAGGATTTGAGAAAAACCCAGGAACCTCAGAGCCTCCACTTCTCTTTTTTGCTCTCTGAATGATGATCCTCCCTTTTTCTTGGTGGGAACTGTTCAATGGTTTTTATAGCCGTTGGCGTGTGTAGTTTCACCCTGGTTTTCTGGAAGAAAAGTGATGAGTGAGCTCTGAGCGCCGCCCAACTGTCACTGGAGAGATCCGCCACTGTACGAGGAAGATGACATACTTTAATGCTGACAATTTTTATGGGGAAGAGCGTTTGTACGGAAGTCGGCGGAGTTAGGTGAAGCTGATTGTGACAGACGTTACCTCGTACCCTCGGGTCCGAGGTTACGAAGGTCTGTTCCTGGATCGTCGTGGATGATGGTTGGTTGAACCCTCGTGCCCGAGGTTTGACCTGGGTCAAAAAGTCCTGCAAGACCTGGAGCTGAGTCAGCAAATCAATCAATCGGTCATAGCCCTGTAGGGCGCCACGCATCCGGCCAGGATGCAGCGCAGGAACCACGTGTTTAACAGATACTAATGTATTTGAATTGAATAATAATGTTTTTATAGATATTCATTACATTAACGTTGAATTTACGTGAAATACAAGCATTTAGAGTACGATTCATTGCATAACAAATTATTTTAATTGAATACTAGCAATTATAAGAGTATGTAATCATGTTTTACTGTATTTGAAGAGAATATATGCAATTTTATTTTGATATTTCCTATATAGAGGCATTTTAACATAATACTCTGAGTAAACAACCATTGTTTATCATATGAATGTATTTCAGCCGAAATCAGGTATTTAGTGATCTATTGGGGACATTTGATAGAGTTGTAATGTAATACGATAATTACACATCTTTTTAACGATATATCGATTTATTTTAAGCAAATAGGCACTTTTAAGAAACTGATTTATGACATATTAATGTATTTGAATTGAATAGTGACAAGTTTATAGCAATTCATTTCATTAACATTGAATTCAAGCAAAATACAAGCATTTAGCATAATAAGTTATTTTAACTGAATTCAAGTTGTTATACGTATATTCAATCACTTTTTATTGTCTTCAAATAGAATAGAGTAATTTGACTTTGATCTAATCTATATAAAGGCAATTTAACATATTACTTTTATTACACAACTAATTAGGGACATATGATTGAGTATTAATATGATACTGATAATCACATATTTATTTTATAGTACATCGATCTATTTTAAGCGAATAGAAAGTTTCAAGACATATTAATGTATTTGAATTTAATAGTAATGTTTTTAGAGCTATTCATTACATTAACATTGAATACAAGTGAAATATAAGTATTTGGAGTATTTGTTAGAGCTATTCATTACATTAACGTTGAATACAAGCGAAATATAAGTATTTGGAGTATGAGTCATTGTATAATAAGTTATGTTAACTAATTACAAGCTATTATACGAGTATTCATTCAGCTTTTATTGTATTTCTTGAGAATATATGCAATTTGATCATAATCTTATCTATATGAAGGTATTTTAACATAATACCGACAATTAAACATCTTTTTGTTGATATATCGATCTATTTTAATCGAATAGGCACTTTTAAAGTCTGATTCATGACATAGATGTATTTAAATTGAATAGTGACATTTACATAGCTATTCATTGCATTAACGTTGAATTCAAGCGGAATATAGGCATGTAAAGTACAATTCATTGCAAAATAAATTATTTTAACAAAATACTAGCAATTATATAAGTATTCAATTATTTGTCATTATATTTAAAAAAATACAAGCAATTTAATTTTAATCTTCTCTATATGAAGGTATTTTAACATAATACTCTAATTAAGCGACTAATATTTGCTATATCAATGTATTTTTGCTGAAAACAGATGTTTGGAGTTCTGTTTGCTATATTTGATTGAGTTTTATTGTGATTCTAGCAATTACACATCTTTTTAATCGTATATCGACCTATTGTAAGTGAATAGACGCTTTTAGAGACTGTTTTATGAAATATAAATATACTTGAATTGAACAGTGATATTTTTACACCTATTTATTGTATTATTGTTGAATTTATGTGGAATACAATCATCAAGAGTACGCTTTATGAACTTTTGTTGTTTTTGACCAATATGTTTTGCTGTTTTTGAATAGAATACATGCAATTTGACTTTGATCTCGCCTATATAAAGACATTTTAATATAGTACTCTAATTACACAACTACTATTCATCATATCGATATATTTCATCTGAAATCAGATATTTGGCAATTTATTAGGTACATCTAAATGAGTTTTAATGTAATACTAGGAATTACACTCCTTTTAATAGTATATCAATCTAGTCTAAGCAAAAAGGCACTTTTAAAGACTGATTCTTGATTATCAGTGTATTTGAATTGATTAGTGACGTTTTTGCAGATATTCATTACATTGATGCTGAATTCAGGTAGAATATAACAGTTAGAGTACGATTCATGGCGTAATAAGATATTTTAACTGAATACTGGTAGCTATATGAGTATTCAATCATTTTATTATTATATTTGAAGAGAATACAAGCTGACTTTGATCATGTTTATATAAAGACAATTTAACATTATACTTTTATTGCACATCTAATGTTACCTATATCGATCAATTTTAGCCGAAGATAGATATTTGACGATCTATTAGGGACTTATAATTGAGTATTAATATGATTATGACAATTACATATCTTTTTGATAGTATATAGATCTATTTTAAATGAATAGGAACTTTTAGAGAAAGATTTATGACATATCAATGTAATTGAATTGAATAGAATTATTTTTACAGTAATTTATTGTATTAATATTGAATTCAAGCAGAATACATGTAGTTAGAGTATGATTTATTGCATAATAAGTTATTTTAACAGATTACCATTAATTATACAAGTATTTATTTACTTTTTATTATATTTTAGGAGGATACAAGTAATGTGACCTTTATCTTATCTATATAAAGATATTTTTACATAATACCGTGATTACACAACTAATATTTGCAATATCGATGTATTATTTCCGAAACAGATATTTAAAAATCTACTAGAGATATGTGATTGAGTTTTAATATATATCGACAACTAAATATTTTTTTGGCAATATAACAATCTATTTTATACAAATTAGCACTTTTAGAGGCTGATTTAAGACAAATTAAAGTATTTAAATTTAGTAGTGATGTTTATACAACTATTCATTGCATTAACATTGAATTCACACGGAATACAAGCATTTAAAGTACGATTCATTGCGTAATACTAGCAATTATACGAGTATTCAATTATTTTTTTATTGTCTTTGAAGTGATACAGGCAATTTGACTTTGATATTATCGATATGAAGGCATTTTAATATAATACTACGATTAAGCAACTAATATTTGCTTTATCGTTGTATTTTAGCTAAAAACAGATCTTTTATAATCTGTTTGAGATATCTGATTAAGTTTTAATGTGATAACAGGAATTACATATATTTGTATAGTATATCGACCTATTTTAAGCGAATAGTCAATTTTAGAGATTGTTTTACGAGATACAAATGTATTTGAATTGAATAGTAATATTTTTACAGTTATTCATTACACTAACATTAAATTCAAGTGAAATACAAGCATTTAGAGTACAATTCATTGCATAACAAGTTATGTTAATTGAATACTAGCAATTATAAGAGTATGCAATCATATTTAACTATATTTGAAGAGAATACATAAAATTTAACTTTGATCTTGCCTATATGGAGACATTTTAATATAATACTCTGACTAGACAGTTATTGTTTGTCATATGGATGTATTTCAGCTGAAATCTAGTATTTAGCAATTTATTGGGGATATTTGATTGTGTTTTAATGTAATACCGGCAATTACATATCTTTTTAACAGTATATTGATTTATTTTAAGCAAATAGGAACTTTTGGAGACTAATTTATGACATATCAATGTATTTCAATTAAATAGTGACAAGTTCATTGCAATAACATTAAAGTCAAGCAAAATAAAAACATTTAGAATGTGATTCATTGCATAACAAGTTATTTTAACTGAATACTACAAGTTATATATATATTCAATCACTTTTTATTATATTTAAAAAAAATAAAGTAATTTGACTTTGATCATATCTATATGAAAAATAATTTAACATATTACTTTTATTACACAACTAATTAGGATTAACTAATATGATACCGATAATTACATATTTGTTTTACAGTATATTGATTTATTTTAAGCGAATAGGAAGTTTCGAGATATATTAATGTATTTGAATTTAATAGTAACATTTTTAGAGCTATTGATTACATTAACATTGAATACAAGCGAAATATAAGTATTTCGAGTATGAGTCATTGCATAATAAGTTATTTTAACAAATTATAAATTATTATACGAGTATTCATTGACCTTTTATTGTATTTATTGAGAATATATGCAATTTGACCATAATCTTATCTATATGAAGGTATTTTAACATAATACCAATAATTAAACATCTTTTTATTAGTATATCGATCTATTTTAAGTGAATACACACTTTTAGAGATGGATTTACGACATATATGTGTATTTAAATTGAATAATAATATTTAAATAGCTATTCATTGCATTAACGTTGAATTCAAGCGAAATACAAGCATTTAAAGTACGATTCATTACATAATAAGTTATTTTAACTAAATACGAGCAATTATGTGAGTATTCAATTATTATTTTTTGTATTTGAAGAGAATACAAGCAATTTTATTTTGATCTTATCTATATGAAGGTATTTTAACATAATACTCTAATTAATCGACTAATATTTACTATATTGATATATTTTAGCTGAAAATAGATATTTGGGGATCTGTTTGGGACATTTGATTGAGTTTTATTGTGATTTCAACAATTACACATCTTTTTAATAACATATCGATCTATTTTTTTGTGAATAGGCACTTTTAGAGACTGTTTTATGAAATATAAATGTATTTGAATTGAATAGTGATATTTTCACACCTATTTATTGTATTAATGTTAAATTCAAGTGGAGTATAATTATTTAGAGTATGCTTTATCGCATAATAAGTTATAGCAGTTATAAGAGTGATCAATCATGTTTTGCTATTTTTGAATAGAATACATGAAGTTTGACTTTGATCTTACCTATATGAAAGTATTTTAACATAATACTCTGATTACATAACTACTCTTGGTCATATCGATGTATTTCATCTGAAATCAGATATTTGTCAATCTATTTGGTACATCTAATTGAGTTTTAATGTGATACTAGGAATTACATTTTTTTTTAACAGTATATCGATCTAGTTTAAGCGAACAAGCACTTTTAGAGACTGATTCATGATTATCAGTGTATTTGAATTTACGAGTGACAAGTTTACAGCTATTCATTGCATTAACGTTGAATTCAGGCAAAATACAAACATTTAGAATGTGATTCATTGTATAATAACTTATTTTAACTAAATACAAGCAGTTATACGTGTATTCAATCACTTTTTATTGTTTTTAAATAGAATAGAGTAATTTGATTTTGATCTAACCTATATGAAGGCTATTTAACATATTACTTTTATTACACAACTAATTGGGGACATATGATTATGTATTAATATAATAACAATAATTACATATCTTTTTGACAGTATATTGATATATTTAAAGCGAATAGGATGTTTTCGAGATATATTAATGTATTTTAATTTAATTGTGACGTTTTTTAGAGCTATTCATTACATTAACATTGAATTTAAGCGGAATATAAGTTTTTAGAGTACGGTTCATTTCATAACTTATCTTAGCTAATTACAAGCTATTATACGCGTATTCATTCACTTTGTATTATATTTCTAAAGAATATATGCAATTTGATCATAATCTTGTCTATATATGATGATATTTTAACATAATGCTGGCAATTAAACATCTTTTTGTTTGTATATCAAACTAGTTTAAGCGAATAAGCATCTTTAGAGACCGATTAATGATATATAGGTGTATTTAAATTGAATAGTGACGTTTATATAGCTACTTATTGCATTAACATTGAATTCAAGTAGAATACAAGTATTTAAAGTATGATTCATTGCATAATAAGTTATTTTAACTAAATACTATCAATTATATGAATATTCAATTATTATTTATTGTATTTGAAGAGAATACAAGCAATTTAATTTTGGTCTTGTCTATATCGATGTATTTTAGCTGGAAATAGATATTTGGAGATCTGTTTGGGACTTTTGATTGAGTTTTATTGTGATTCCGACAATTACACATCTTTTTAATCATATATCGATCTATTTTAAGTGAATAGGTACTTTTGAGGAGGCTTAAAAAACTCACTAGAATCACTTTTCTTTTAGATTACAATAGGCTTAGTGGGTTTCTTGGGGACCAGTCTTCTTTAAGGCTGTTATAATGAGATATATATATATACACTGGTCTACTCTGTCCAGTCATTTCAGCCGAACGGTCTATAGTTATAGTGACGGCTCATTAATGCCTAAAGAGAAGGGTCCAATCCCTAGCCTTCGTTGTACGATGTACGAATAGTACAGTCTGACGGTGGGAGAGCCTATACCCCTTGAAAGCAGGATGACCCCCAATGCTCAGGCACCGGTCAGCTCTGGTCCCTATTGTTCGTCTCAGTCTTTTCGACGTCCGCTGTTAAGGACGGTGTCCCTCATGTTCGGTGCCGGACACTCGTGCCATCGATGCCACGCGAGCTTCCACGTGGGTGGTCCAGATGATAGCGCATGGATCAGATGCAAACACCTGCATTTTCCTTTTCTTCTTTTTTCCAATTTATATTCTCTCTCCGTCTATCCAACTATTAACATTTCTGCATGTCACCTGCTGGTAGAGCTTTACTCTTTCTTATGTTAATAGACTTTGCACGCCCACTGTTTGCCTTGCAATTTTTCCTTGCAAAATCCAAACTTCTATGTTGCCCAACCAAATAATCTCTTGCCATGCATTTTCGGAGAAATTTTTTGGTGCGCAATGCTCGCCCCATCATTTATCCGCACGTGAATAGGCGATGCACTCATGGACCACAGCGCCAGCAAAAGAGAGAGAAAGCGGCTTGCTTTTTTTAAAAAAATTTTTTGCTAATTTTTTTTTATTATATATAAATAATAAAAATTTTCTGAATGTCCACAGTGCAAGGGGGGAGAGAGAGGGGCTTGCATTTTTTAAAACATTTTTACAGATTTTTTATTTTAATTATATATAGATCATAAAAATTTTCTAAATAAATAAAATAAAAAAATATAGTACTTTTATAATATTTTAAAAATAGTTAAATATGTAAATATAAAAATTTGAAAATTATTAATTATTTTTAATTTTGAGACATATTTAATGCAGGTCAACCATTAATTAAAAATATATCATATTTTTTTTCAATTAATATAATCATTTATATTATTATTTTTATTATACTTATGTGTATATATATATATTTCAAATAAATTAAATTATACCAATTAAAACAAAACGTGTTATTTTTATAAAATATAATATGATATGAGAATATTTATAATATTTAAAATTTATTGCGTATGAAATATATTAAAGTACGTATACGAATAAAATTGCTATGTAGAGAATAAAATATTATAATATATTGATAAAATTATTATATATATGCATATAAATATAATAAAAAATTTAAAACAGATGGATTACAATTGAAATAAAAATATGATATTTTTTAATTAATAGTTGACATATATCAAATATGTCTTGAAAAAAGAAAATGTATAATTTTCAAAAAATTTTAATTACTAAGTAACATATTTTGTTTTAATTAGTATAATTTTAATCATTAGAAAATGTTTATAATTTATATATAATTAAAATAAAAAAAAAAATAAAAAAAAACGTAAGCCCCACTCTCTCTCTCCTGGCGCTGCGGCCATTCAGGAAATTTTTATTATTTATATATAATTAAAAATAAAAAAAAAAGTGGAGGGCAGTCCCCCCATTTTGGTCATTCTCTATATTATTATCACTTGTTTTGTTGCGTTTCAAGGATGGGATGAATCAAGATTTGAACGTTTCAGATCTTCTACAATCAAACTTGCATATATGCCTCTAACATTGAATTTGAATTTTAAACGAACAGATCTCGCTGCTTGATAAGGGTTTGGATCGGACGGTCCATATGCAACCCGCTTACTTCCTTTTGATCAAACGGCCAGTAGTGTTTATCTGATGGGACGGAACATTCTAGTCCTAGATCAGATGGCAGGAAGATCGTCTTCCCCAATGGAGCAGCGTCGGCGAACCCCTCTTGAAACCCTAATTTCAGACTTCTTAGGATTCAAAATCGAATCGCCTCATTATCAAAGAAAAAGATCGAATCGCCTCTATATGAAGCATAACAATAGATAGGACTTCTAAGCTTATTGATTTTCCTACTACATTTTAGCAGAGAGACAGATCCGAAGTCTTAACTTCAGATCGCAATGCTCTCATCACGACAGCTCGCCTGAATCTCACAGCGGCGATTCAGGGTGGAGCTAATGCATCAAAATGAATGTGTGATTAATCAGATCTGAAAGGAAAAAAAAACTACTGTAAATTTCCTACTCCGACGACATCCGGTGGCGCCGAGAGACGCGATTCTTGAACGGAATCTCTTCTCCGACGTTCCCAGTGGCGGTCGGAGTAGAGGATTCGTTACTTACCTGAGGATGAACGCAAATCCGAAGAAGTCAGTGATGAAGCTGGCCGTGCCTGATCTGATTTTGCCGGAAAGTTGCTTGATTTGCATGAAGGAAAGCTGAATCGCCTTCAGAGTTCTTCTATTCCAGACGTATACAGGTGGCCTGCCAGTGTAATTCCTATTACTCCCGTTCGCCGTCTCAGCCCCCCATTTATAAGACGTCGCCGGAACCTAATTCGCGTCGGTGACTCAACAAACCAATGACCTCTCTCCCTTCTCAAGCCCTATTGCATTATGGTTAATTGAAGCTCTTATAAGTAGGCCTGCCAACGGGTCGAATTCGGGTTGAATTCGAGTTAGATTTTGTTCAAGTTTGGATTGGATTGACTCCGATTCAGATCCAACTAGATTGTCATTTGGGTCCAGACCTGGGCATCTGTCGGGCTCGGGCCGGATCACCTAGTGAGCAGGTTAAATCGCACTAATACATATACATTCGGGTCAATTTATATGACCAAGCCCGACATAGCCTCAGGTCAGGTCGACCCGAGTGGTAAGCTCTTCTCCATAACAAGTAAAAATAATTATTAAGCTTTTAGGTGCTGGCCGGGTTGACCCGAATGGTAAGCTCTTCTCCATAACAAGTAAAAAATTTTGAAGCCTTTAAATGCGGCCGGGCCTCGGTGATCATGCCTAAGCCCGATCCTGAAAATGATTGGGCCGAGCCGGGCCGGGTTAAAGAAATAAGATAAAAATTTTATTACAATTCAAACCCTAAAATTTTCGAGTCGGGCGGGTTGTCGTGCCCGTGCCCAGGTCTATTTGGGTCAGATCGAAAATTAAATTGAGACAGTCGACCTAGATTCAATCCATTCTTTTTCATTTTGTTATAACAATAGTTTATAATGTATTAATATTAAAGCCTATTTTTTAATTTATCTACAATAATTCATTGCAATATCAATGAATCTAAGATGAATATACACATCTAAAAACTGATTTATTACATATTCAATTTTTTTAACCAAACATTTGCAATTATACAACCATGCCATGCTATTTTAATTTATTTGAATAGAATGCTAATTTTTAGACTTCGAATAGTTACAAATCAAAGTCAATCAATAGAATATTATTAATTTTATAATTACTCATTGCTATATCTACAAATTTAGACTAAAATATACATTTAAGTACAATTCTTTACATATTAAGTAATTTAATTGGATATTTGCAACTCTGCAACTTTCGATGCTATTACAATAGATTTGAATAGAATACATTGCATTTAGATAATGATTAATTATATATCAATATATTTTTATAGACTACAGATAATTTTATAATTATTTTTTATTGTATTAATATATTTCAACTGAATATACACATTTAATGACTAATTCGAGATATATCAATATATTTTAACTGAATAAAAATAGTTATTAAATTATTTGACAATATATCAATGTATTTTAACTAAATATATGCATTTGAAAATCAATTTAATTGATATTAAGATATTTTAAGTGAATGCTAGTAATTATGGAATTATTTAATAATATATCAATATATTTCAAGTGAATATATGCTTTTTATAGTATAATCCTTTCAAGCCGTCACAATAATATATTTATTTCACATGAAAAGTCATAAATCAAGTTCAATAAATTTGGCAAAATCGTAAGACAATTTAAAACTTATTAATAAGTTATTTTAACTAGTTACAAGTTATTATATAAGTATTTATTTTTTTTTTATTATATTTCTGGAGAAAAAAGCAATTTGACCATAATCTTATCTATATGAAGGTATTTTAACATAATAATGGCAATTAAACATCTTTTTGTTAGCATATCGATCAATTTTAAGCGAATAGATACTTTAGAGACCGATTTATGACATATATGTATATTTAAATTGAATAGTGACATTTATATAGCTATTTATTGCATTAACATTGAATTCGAGCGGAATACAAGCATGTAAAGTACGAATCATTACCTAATAAGTTAATTTAATTATATACTAGAAATTATACGACTATTCAATTATTTGTTATTGTATTTGAAGAGAATACATGCAATTTAATTTTGATCTTGTCTATATAAAGGTATTTTAACATAATACTCTAATTAAGCGACTAATATTTATTATATCGATGTATTTTAGCTGAAAATAAATATTTGGAGATCTGTTTGCAACATTTGATTGAGTTTTATTGTGATTCTGGTAATTACATATCTTTTTAATCGTATATTGACCTATTTTAAGTGAATAAGCACTTTTAGAGACTGTTTTACTAAATATAAATGTATTTGAATTGAATAGTGATATTTTTATAGGTATTCATGGCATTAACATTGAATTTAAGTGGAACATAAGTATTTAGAGTACGCTTTATTGCATAATAAGTTATAGCAATTATAAGAGTATTCAATTATTTTTATTGTGTTTGAATATAATACATCTCTAAAAGTGCATAATAAGATATTTTAACTGAATACTGGTAGCTATATGAGTATTTAATCAATTTTTACAGTATTTGAAGAGAATACAAATAATTTGACTTAAATCTTATCTATATAAAGGCAATTTAATATTATACTTTTATTACACTTCTAATGTTATATCGATGTATTTTTCTAGAAGACAGATATTTGAAAATCTATTAGGGACTTATAGTTGAGTATTAATATGATACCGTCAATTACACATTTTTTTACTGTATATCGATCTATTTTAAGCGAATAGGAACTTTTAGAGAAAGATTTATGACATATCATTGTAATTGAATTGAATATTATCATTTTATAGTAATTTATTGTATTAACATTGTATTCAAGCAGAATATAGGCATTTAGAGTATGATTTATTGCGTATAAGTTATTTTAATTGATTATGTCAATTATATAAGTATTCATTTACTTTTTATTGTATTTCAGGAGAATACAAGTAATTTGATCTCAATCTTATTTATATAAAAGTATTTTAATATAATACCATGATTAAACAACTAATATTTATCATATCAATATATTTTTTCCTAAAATAGATATTTAAAGATATATTAGAGATATCTGATTGAGTTTTAATATAATACTAGTAACTAAACATCTTTTTGGCAGTATAACAATCCATTTTAAGCAAATTGGCACTTTAGAGACGATATATGACACATCAAAGTAGTTAAATTGAATAGTGATATTTTTACAACTATTCATTGCATTAACGTTAAATTCAAGAAAATACAAGCATTTGGAATATAATTCATTGCACAATAAATTATTTTAACTGGTACCAGCAGGTATATGTATATTCAATCATGTTTTATTGTATTTAAAGAGAATAAAGTAATTTGACTTTGATCTTATCTATATGAAGGCAATTTAACATATTACTATGATTACACAACTAATTAGGGATATAAGATTGAGTATTAATATAATACCGATAATTACACTTTTTTTAATAGTATATCGATATATTTTACGCGAATAGAAAATTTGCGAGACATATTAATGCATTTGAATTTAATAGTAACGCTTTTACAACTATTCATTAGATCAACGTTGAATTCAAGCAGAATATAAGTATTAATAGTATAATTTATTGCATAATAAGTTATTTTAACTAATTATATTCTATTATACGAGCATTTATTCACTAGTTATTATATTTCTGGAGAATATATGCAATTTGACCTTAATCTTGTCTATATGAAGGTATTTTAACATAATACCGGTAATTAAATATCTTCTTATTAGTATTCAATCTATTTTAAACGAATAGGCACTTTTAGAGACTGATTTATGATTATCAAAGTATTTAAGTTGAATAGTGACGTTTTAGCATATATTCATTGCATTAACGTTAAATTCAAGTAGACAACAAGTAGTTGTAGTACGATTCATGCCGTAATAAGTTATTTTAACTAAATATTGGTAGCTATGTGAATATTCAATCAATTGTTATTGTGTTTGAAGAGAATACATGTAATTTAACTTTGATTTTATTTATATGAAGGCAATGTACTATTATACTATTATTACACATCTAATGTTATCTATATATCGATGTATTTTAGCAGAAAATAGATATTTTTCGATCTATTAGGTATGATACCGACAATTACATATCTTTTTGATAGTATATCGATCTATTTTAAACGAATAAGAACTTTTAGAGAAAGACTTGTGACATATTAATGTAATTGAATTGAATAGTATCATTTTTACAGTAATGTATTATATTATCTTTGAATCCAAGCAGAATACAGGTATTTAAAGTATGATTTATTGCATAATAAGTTATTTTAATTGATTACTGTTAATTATACGAGTATTCATTTACTTTTTTTTGTATTTCAGGAGAATACAAGAAATTTGATCTTAATCTTGTCTATATGAAGGCATGCTTATATAATACTGTGATTACACAACTATATTTGCAATATCGATGTATTGTTTCCAAAAATAGATATTTAAAGATCTATTAGAGATATCTAATTAATTTTTAGTATAATACCGACAACTAAACATCTTTTTGGCACGATCTATTATAAGCAAATTGGCATTTTTAAAGACTGATTTATGACAAATCAAAGTATTTAAATTTAATAGTGATATTTTTACAGCTATTCATTATATTAACGTTGAATTCAAGCAAATACAAGCCTAATAATTTATTTTAACTGAATACTAGCAGTTATACGTGTATTCAATCACTTTTTATTGTATTTGAAGAGAATAAAATAATTTAATTTTGATCATATCTATATGAAGATAATGTAATATATTACTATGATTACACAACTAATTAGGGATATATGATTGAGTATCGATATGATACCGATAATTACACTTCTTTTTAACAGTATATCGATCTATTCTACGCGAATGGAAAGTTTGCGAGACATATTAATGTATTTTAATTTAATAGTAACGCTTTTACAACTACTCATTAGATTAATGTTGAATTCAAGCAGAATATAAATATTTATAGTATAATTTATTGTATAATAAATTATTTTAACTAATTATAAACTATTATACGAGTATTCATTCACTTTGTATCGTATTTCTGGAGAATATATGCAATTTGACCTTAAGCTTGTCTATATGAAGTTATTATAACATAATACTGACAATTAAATATATTTTTATTAGTACATCGATCTATTTTAAGCTAATAGACACTTTTAGAGATTGATTTATGACAATTGTATTTAAATTGAATGATCTTTATTTAGCTACTCATTGCATTAACATTGAATTCAAGCAAATACAAGCATTTAGAGTATGATTCATTATATAATAAGTTATTTTAACTAAATGCTGGCAATTATATTAGTATTCAATTATTGTTTATTGTATTTAAAGAGAATATAAGCAATTGAATTTTGATCTTATCTATATGAATGTATTTTAAAGTAATACTCTAATTAAGCAATTAATATTTGCTATAGCGATGTATTTTAGCTTAAAACGAATATTTAGAGATTTGTTTGGGACATTTGATTGAGTTTTATTGTGATTCCGGCAATTACATATCTTTTTAATTGTATGTCGACCTATTTTAAGTGAATAGACACTTTTAGAGATTGTTTATAAAATATAAATGTATTTAAATTGAATAGTGATATTTTTACACCTATACATTGCATCAACGTTGAATTCAAGTAGAATATAAGTACTTAGAGTATACTTTGTTGCATAATAAGTTATAATAATTATAAGAGTATTCAATCATATTTTACTATATTTGAATAGAATACATGTAATTTAACTTTAATCTTATCTATATGAAGGTATTTTAACATAATACTGTGATTACACAACTACTGTTAAGCATATCAATGTATTTCAGCTAAAAGCAGATATTTGACGATCTATTAGGAACATCTAATAGAGTCTTAATGTGTTACTGGAAATTACACTTTTTTTTAACAGTATATCAATCTATTTTAAGCAAATAGGCACTTTTAGAGACTGATTTATGATTATCAATATTTTTGAATTGAAACGTGATGTTTTTGTAGATATTCAAAACATTAATGTTGAATTCAAGTAGAATACAAGCAGTCAGAGTACGTTTCTTAGCATAATAAGTTATTTTAATAGAATACTGGTAGTCTACCTATACGAGTATTCAATAAAATTTTCTTGTATTTGAATAGAATACAAGCAATTTGACTTTGATCTAGTTTATATGAAGGCAATTCAACATTATACTTTTATTACACTTCTAATGTTAATTATATCGATGTATTTTTGTAGAAGACAGATATTTGACAATCTATTAAAGACTTATAATTGAGTATTAATATGATACCGTCAATTACACATCTTTTTTTATTGTATATTGATCTATTTTAAACGAATAGGAACTTTTACAGAAAGATTTATGACATATCACTGTAATTGAATTGAATAGTATCATTTTTACAGTAATTTATTGTATTAATGTTAAAAAATCAAGCAGAATACAGGCATTCAGAGTATGATTTATTACATAATCAATTATTTTAACTGATTACAATTAATTATGCAGGTATTCATTTACTTTTTATTATATTTCAGGAGAATAAAAACACTTTTACCATAATCTTGTCTATTTAAAGGTATTTTTACATAATACCATGATTACAAAACTAATGTTTGCAATATCGAAGTTTCATTTCCAAAAACAAATATTTAAAGATCTATTAGAGATATTTGATTGAGTTTTAATATATACCGGCAACTAAACTTCATTTTGGCAGTATAACGATCTATTTTAAGAAAATTGACACTTTTAGAAACTAATTTATAACATATCAAAGGATTTAAATTGAATAGTGATATTTTTACAGCTATTCATTACATTAATGTTGAATTCAAGCGAAATACAAGCATTAAGAGTACGATTCAATGCATCATAAGTATCATTTTTACAGTAATTTATTATATTAATGTTGAAATCAAGAAAAATACTGGCATTTAGAGTATGATTTATTACATAATAAGTTATTTTAACTGATAGTCAATTATGTAGGTATTCATTTACTTTTTATTTTATTTCAGGAGAATACATTCGCTTTTACCATAATCTTGTCTATATGAAAGTATTTTTACATAATACTGTGATTACACAATTAATGTTTGCAATAGTGATGTATCTTTTTCAAAAACAAATATTTAAAGATCTAATAGAGATATCTGACAGAGTTTTAATATATACCAGCAACTAAACATCGTTCTAGCAGTATAATGATATATTTTAAGAAAATTGACACTTTAGAAACTGCTTTATGATACATCAAAGTATTTAAATTAAATAGTAATATTTTTACAACTAATTAGTGCATTAACATTAAATTCAAGCGGAATACATGCATTTAAAGTATGATTCATTGCGTCATAAGTTATTTTAACTGAAAACTAGCAATTACACGAGTATTCAATTATTTTTTTATTGTCTTTGTAGTGATACAAGCAATTTGACTTTGATATTTTCTATATGAAGGCTTTTTAATATAATACTATGATTAAGCAATAAATATTTGCTATATCAATGTATTTTAGCGCAAAATAGATATTTTGTAATCTATTTGGCAAATCTAATTGAGTTTTAATGTGATAATGACAATTAAACTTGTTTTTATAGTATATTAAACTATTTTAATGAATAGGCACTTTTAAAGACTTTTTTATGATATACAAATGTATTTAATGGAATAGTAATGTTTTTAAAGATATTCATTATATTAACATTGAATTCATGTGAAGTACAAGTATTTAATGTTGAATTCAAGCAAAATACAAGCATTTAGAGTATGATTCATTGCATAACAAGTTATGTTAATTGAATACTAGCAATTATAAGAGTATGCAATCATACTTTACTATGTTTGAAGAGAATACATATAATTTGACTTTGATCTTGTCTATATGGAGACATTTTAACATAATACTCTGACTAAATAGCTACTAACTGTCATATGGTTGTATTTCAGCTGAAATCAGGTATTTTGCAATTAATTAGGGATATTTGATTGAGTTTTAATGTAACATCAGTAATTACACATCGTTTTAACAGTATATCGATATATTTTAAGTAAATAGGCACTTTTAGAGATTAATTTATGACATATTAATGTAGTTGAATTTAATAGTAACAAGTTTACCGATATTCATTACAATAACATTGAAGTCAAGCGAAATACAAGCATTTAGAATATGATTTATTGCATGACAAGTTATTTTAATTGAATACTAGCAGTTATACATATATTCAATCACTTTTTATTATATTTAAAGAGAATAAAGTAATTTGACTTTGATCATATCTATATAAAAGCAATTTAACATATTACTTTTATTATACAACTAATTAGGGACATATGATTGAGTATTAATATGACACCGATAATTACATATTTGTTTTACAGTACATCGATCTATTTTAAGCGAATATAAAGTTTCGAGACATATTAATGTATTTGAATTTAATTGTAATATATTTAGAGCTATTCATTACATTAACGTTGAATACAAGTGAAATATAAGTATTTGGAGTATTTTTTAAAGCTATTCATTACATTAACGTTGAATACGAGCAAAATATAAGTTTTTGGAGTACGAGTTATTGCATAATAAGTTATTTTAACTAATTACAAGCTATTATACGAGTATTCATTCACCTTTTATTGTATTTCTGGAGAATATATGTAATTTGACTATAATCTTATCTTTATAAAGGTATTTTAATATAATACCTACAATTAAATATCTTTTTATTGATATATCGATATATTTTAAATGACTATGCACCTTTAAACGGATTTATGACATATAGGTGTATTTAAATTTAAGAGTGACATTTATATAGTTATTCATTGCATTAACGATGAATTCAAGCAGAATACAAGCATTTAAAGTACGATTCATTATATAATAAATTATTTTAACTAAATACTTATAATTATACGAGTATTCAATTATTGCTTATTATATTTGAAGAGAATACAAGCAATTTGATTTTGATCTTGTCTATATAAAGGTATTTTAATATAATACTCTAATTAAGCGACTAATATTTGCTATATCGATATATGTTAGCCGAAGATAGATATTTGGAGATCTGTTTAGGACATTTGATTGAGTTTTATTGTGATTTCGGTAATTACACATCTTTTTAATTGTATATCGACCTATTTTAAGTGAATAGGCACTTTTAGAGACTGTTTCAGGAAATATAGATATATTTGAATTGAATAGTGATAGTTTTACATCTATTTATTGCATTAATGTTGAATTCAAGTGATATACAAATATTTAGAATATGTTTTATTGTATAATAAGTTATAAAAATTATAAGAGTATTCGATCATATTTTATTGTATTTGAAAAGAATACATATAATTTGACGTTGACCTTGCCTATATAGAGACTTTTTAATATCATACTCTGACTAGACATCTATTGTTTGCCATATGGATGTTTTTTAGCCGAAATCAGGCATTTAGCAATTTATTGGAGAAATTTGATTGAGTTGTAATATAATATCAAAAATTACACATCTTTTTAACAATATATAGATTTATTTTATGCAAATAGGCATTTTTAGAGACTAATTTATGATATATTAATATATTTGAATTGAATAATGACAAGTTTACGGCCATTCATTGTATTAATGTTGAATTCAAGCGAAATACAAGCCTTTAGAATGTGATTCATTGCATAATAAGTTATTTTAATTGAATACAAACTGTTATACATATATTCAATCACTTTTTATTGTATTTAAATAGAATAGAATAATTTGACTTTGATCTTATCTATACGAAGGCAATTTAACATATTACTTTTATTACACAACTAATTAGGGACATATGATTGAGCATTAACATAATAATGAATTCATATTTTTGATAGTATATTGATCTATTTTAAGCGATAGGAAGTTTTCGCGACATATTATTGTATTTTAATTTAATTGTAACGTTTTTAGAGCTATTCAGTACATTAATGTTGAATTTAAGCGGAATATAAGTTTTTAAAGTATAATTCATTGCATAATAAGTTATTTTAGCTAAATACAAGCTATTATACGAGTAGTCATTCACTTTTTATTATATTTTTAAAGAATATATGCAATTTAACCATAGTCTTGTCTAATGGTGATATTTTAACGTAATATCGGCAATTAAACATCTTTTTGTTACATATCGAACTAGGTTAAGCAAATAAATACTTTTAGAGACTGATTTATGATATATAGATGTATTTAAATTGAATAGTGACGTTTATATAGCAATTCATTGTATTAACGTTGAATACGAGAAGAATACAAGCATTTAAAGTACGATTAATTGCATAATAAGTTATTTTAAGTAAATACTAGCAATTATACGAGTATTCAATTATTGTTTATTGCATTTTAAGAGAATACAAGTAATTTTATTTTGATCTTGTCTATATCAATGTATTTTAGCTGAAAACAGATATTTGGAGATCTGTTTGGGACTTTTGATAGAGTTTTATTGTGATTCTGGCAATTACATATTTTTTAATCGTATATCGACCTATTTTAAGTGAATAGATACTTTTAAAGACTGTTTTATGAAATATAAATGTATTTGAATTGAATAGTGATATTTTTACACCTATTCATTGCATTAATGTTGAATTCAAGTGGTATACAAGCTTTTAAATACATTTTATTATATAATAAGTTATAGCAATTATAAGAGTATTCAATTATATTTTACTGTCTTTGAACAGAATACGTGCAATTTATCTTTGATCTTGCCTATATGAATGTATTTTAACATAATACTGTAATTACAAAACTACCGTTGGTCATATCAATGTATTTCAGCTGAAATCAGATATTTGGTACATCTAATTGAGTTTTAATGTAATACTGGAAATTACACTTCTTTTTTAATAGTATATCAATATATTTTAAGCGAATAGACACTTTTAGAGACTGATTTATGATTATCAATGTATTTGAATTGAACAGTGATGTTTTTGCAGATATTCATTACATTAATGTTAAATTCAGGTAGAATACAAGCAATTAGAGTACGCTTCATGGCCTAATAAGTTATTTTAACTGAATATTGGTAGCTATATGCGTATTCAATCAATTTTTCTTGTATTTAAATGAAATACAAGCAATTTGACTTTGATCTTCTTTATATGAAGGCAATTTAACATTATACTTTTATTACACATCTAAAATTACATATATCGATGTATTTTAGCAGAAGATATATTTGACGATCTATTAGGGACTTATAATTTAGTATTAATATGATACTGACAATTACATATCTTTTTTATAATATATCGATCTATTTTAAAGGAATAGAAACTTTTAGAGAATATTTTTTGATATATCAAGGTAATTGAATTGAATAGTATTATTTTTACAGTAATTTATTGTATTAATGTTGAATTCAAGCAGAATATAGGCATTTAGAGTATGATTTATTGCATAATAAGTTATTTTAACTGGTTAATGTCAATTATGCAATTATTCAATTACTTTTTATTGTATTTCAGGAGAATACAATCACTTTTACCATAATCATGTCTATTTGAAGGTATTTTTTACAGAATTCATGATTACAAAACTAATGTTTGCAATATCGAAGTATCTTTTTCAAAAACAAGTATTTAAAGATCTATTAGAGATATCTGATTTAATTTTAATATATACTAGCAATTAAACTTCATTTTGACATTATAACAATCTATTTTAAAGAAATTGACACTTATAGAAATTGATTTATAACACATCAAAGAATTTAAATTGAATAGTGATGTTTTTACAGTTATTCATTGCATTGATGTTGAATTCAAGCGAAATACATGCATTTAAGAGTATGATTCAATGCGTAATAAGTTATTTTATTTGAATACTAGCAATTATAAGAGTATTCAATTATGTTTTTACTATCTTTGAAGTGATACAAGCAATTTGACGTTGATATTTTGTATATGAAGGCATTTTAATGTAATACTATAATTAAGTAACTAATATTTGCTATATCGATGTATTTTAGCTAAAAACAGATATTTTGTAATCTGTTTGGGATATCTGATTGAGTTTTAATGTGATAACGACAATTACACATGTTTGTATAGTATATCGACCTATTTTAAGTGAATAGGATTTTTTAGAGAATGTTTTATGGGATACAAATGTATTTGAATTGAATAATAATATTTTTACAGATATTCATTGCATTAACGTTGAATTTAAGTGAAATACGAGCAGTTATAGTATGATTTATTGCATAACAAGTTACGTTAATTGAATACTAGCAATTATAAGAGTATGCAATCATGTTTTACTGTATTTGAAGAGAATACATGCAATTTGATTTTGACCTTTCCTATAAAGAGGCATTTCAACATAATACTCTGAGTAAATAACTACTGTTTGCCATATGGATATATTTCAGCCAAAATCATGTTTTAGCGAGCTATTGGGGACATTTGATTGAGTTGTATTGTAATACCGGCAATTATACATCTTTTAAACAGTATATCGATTTATTTTAGGCACTTTTCAGAAACTGATTTATGACATATCAATGTATTTGAATGCCAAATATCAATTTTCCATAGAAATACATCAATATAGCAAACATTAGGTTTGTAATCTCAGTATTATATTAAAAAACCATCGTATAGACGAAATTAAAGTCAAATTGTATATATTCTCTTAAAATACAATAAAAACTAATTGAATGCTCATATAATTGCCTGTATTCAATTAAAATAACTTATTACACAATAAATCGTACTCCAAATACTTGTAATCCACTTGAATTAAACGTAATGCAATGAATTGCTGCAAAAATAATATTATTTAACTCAAATTCATTAATATGTTATAAATCAATCCCTAAAAGTGCCTATTCTCTTAAAATTGCTCGATATACTGACAAAAAAATATATAATTATAGGTATTACATTAAACGCAAACAAATATCCCTAATAGATTGTCAAATATCAATTTTTGATTGAAATACATCAATATAGCAAATATTAGGTTTGTAATCAGAGTATTATGTTAAACAATCTTCATATAGACGTGATTAAAGTCAAATTTCATATATTCTCTTCAAATAGAATAAAAACTAATTGAATACTCACATAATTATTTGTATTCAGTTAAAATAAACTTATTACGCAATGAACCGTACTCTAACTGCTTGTACTCCACTTGAATTCAATGTAATGCATTGAATAGCTGCAAAAACATCAATATTCAACTCAAATTCATTGATATGTTATCAATCAAACCCTAAAAGAGCATATTCTCTAAAAATTGATCGATATACTGATAAATAGATGTGTAATTATAGGTATTACATTAAAACGCAATCAAATGCCCCTAATAGATCACCAAATATCACTTTTTGATCGAAATACATAAATATAGCAAACACTTAGGTGTGTAATCACAGTATTATGTTAACAAACCTTCATATAGACGAGATTAAAGTCAAATTTGAAAAATTCTCTTCAAATAGAATAAAAACTAATTGAATACTCACATAATTGCTTGTATTCAGTTAAAAATAACATATTATGCAATAAATCAAACTCTAAATGCTTGTACTCCACTTGAATTCAATGTAATCCGTTGAATAGCTGCAAATTCATTGATATGTCATAAATCAGACCCTAAAAAAGCCTATTCTCTTAAAATTGATCGATATACTAATGAATAGATGTGTAATTATAGGTATTATATTAAAACGCAATCAAATATTTCTAATAGATCGCCAAATATCAATTTTCGATTGAAATACGTTAATATGCCAAACATTAGGTGTGTAATCACAGTATTATATTAAAAAAACCTTCATATAGACGAGATTAAAATCAAATTGCGTATACTCTCTTCAAATAGAATAAACATTAATTGAATACTCAGATAATTGCTTGTATTCAGTTAAAAGAACTTATTATGCAATAAATCGTACTCTAAATATTTGTACTCCACTTGAATTCAACGTAATACAATAAATAGCTGCAAAAACAAAACTATTCAACTCAACTGCATTGATATGTCATAAATCAGTCCTTAAAAGAGCTTAGTGTCTTAAAATTAATTAATATACTAACAAAAAGATATATAATTGTAGGTAATACATTAAAATGCAATCAAATGTCCCTAATAGATCGCAACATATCATTTTTAGACTGAAATATAATAATATAGGTGTGTAATTAGAGTGTTATGTTAAAAAACTTTTATATAGATAAGATTAAAGTCAAATTGCATATATTCTCTTCAAATAGAATAAAAACTAATTGAATACTCACATAATTGCTTGTATTCAATTAAAAATAACTTATTATGCAATGAAGCGTACTCTAAATGCTTGTACTTCTCTTGAATTCAATGTAATGCGTTGAATAGCTGGAAAAACATCACTATACAACTCAAATTCATTCATATGTCATAAATCAGACCCTAAAAGAGCCTATTCTCTTAAAATTGATCGATATACTGACAAATAGATGTGTATTTATAGGTATTACATTAAAACGCAATTAATGTTTCTAATAGATCGTGAAATATCAAATTTTCGAATGAAATACCGTCAATATGGCAAAACATTAGGAGTGTAATAACAGTATTATGTAACAAACCTTCATATAGACGAATTAAAGTAGAATTGCATATATTCTCTTCAAATACACTAAACATTAATTGAATACTCACAAAATTGCTTGTATTCATTTAACAAAACTTATTATGCAATGAATCGTACTCTAAATGCTTGTACTCCTCAAGAATTCACCGTAATGCGATGAATGACAGCAAAAACATCATTATTCAACTCAAATTCATTGATATATCATAAATCAGACACTAAAAGAGTCTATTCTCTTACAACTGATCAATATACTGATAAATAGATGTGTAATTATTGGTATTACACTAAAACGCAATCAAATATCACTAATAGATAGCCAAATATCAATGTTCGATTGAAATACATCAATATAGAAAAACATTAGGTTTGTAATTTGAGTATTATGTTAAAAACCCAATATATAGATAAGATTAAAGTCAAATTGTATATATTCTCTTCAAATACAATAAAAACTAACTGAGTACTCAGATAATTGCTTGTATTCAGTTAAAATAACTTATTATGCAATGAATCGTACTCTAAATACTTATACTATACTTGAATTCAAAGTAATGCAATGAATAGCTGCAAAAGAATCACTATTTAACTCAAATTCAATGATATATTATAAATCAGGACCTAAAAAGCATATTCTCTTAAAATTGAACAATATACTGATAAATGGAAATGTAATTATATGTATTACATTAAAACGCAATCAAATGCCTCTAATAGATCTCCAAATATCACTTTTCGATCGAAATACATAAATATAGCAAACACTTAGGTGTGTAATCACAATATTATGTTAACAAACCTTCATATAGGCGAGATTAAAGTGAAATTGCATATATTCTCCTCAAATAGAATAAAAACAAATTGAATAATCACAGAATTGCTTGTATTCAGTTAAAAATAACTTATTATGCAATGAACCGTACTCTAAATGCTTGTAATACATTTGAATTCAATGTAATGCGTTGAATAGCTAGAAAAACATCACTATTCAACTCAAATTCATTGATATGTCATAAATCTGACCCTAAAAGAGCCTATTATCTTAAACTTTTTCGATATACTGACAAATAGATGTGTATTTATAGGTATTACATTAAAACGCCATTAAATGTTTCTAATAGATCGTCAAATATCAATTTTCGAACGAAATACGTCAATATGGCAAAACAATAGGAGTGTGATCTTAGTATTATGTTAACAAACCTTCATATAGACGAGATTAAAGTAGAATTGCATATATTCTCTTCAAATACACTAAACATTAATTGAATACTCACATAATTGCTTGTATTCAGTTAACAAAACTTATTATGCAATGAATAATACTCTAAATGCTTGTACTCCTCTTGAATTCACCGTAATGTGATGAATGGCAGCAAAAACATCTCTATTCAACTAAAATTCATTGATATATCATAAATCAGACACTAAAAGAGTCTATTTTCTTACAACTGATCAATATACCGATAAATAGATGTGTAATTATAGGTATTACACTAAAACACAATCAAATATCACTAATAGATAGCCAAATATCAATGTTCGACTGAAATACATAAATATAGCAAACATTTGGTTTGTAATTAGAGTATTATGTTAAAAACCCATCATATAGATGAGATTAAAGTCAAATTGTATATATTCTCTTCAAATACAATAAAAACTAATTGAGTACTTAGATAATTGCTTGTATTCAGTTAAAATAACTTATTATGCAACGAATCGTACTCTAAATACTTATACTATACTTGAATTCAATGTAATGCAATGAATAGCTGCAAAAGAATCAATATTCAACTCAAATTCAATGATATATCATAAATCAAAACCTAAAAGTGCCTATTCTCTTAATATTTATCAATATACTGATAAATATAAATGTAATTATAGGTATTACATTAAAACGCAATCAAATGCCCCTAATAGATCGTCAAATATCACTTTTCGATCGAAATACATAAATATAGCAAACACTTAGGTGTGTAATCACAGTATTATGTTAACAAACCTTCATATAGACGAGATTAAAGTCAAATTGCATATATTCTCTTCAAATAGAATAAAAACTAATTGAATACTCACATAATTGCTTGTATTCAGTTAAAAATAACTTATTATGCAATGAACTGTACTCTAAATGCTTGTAATCCCTTGAATTCAATGTAATGCGTTGAATAGCTGGAAAAACACCACTATTCAACTCAAATTCATTGATATGTCATAAATCAGACCCTAAAAGAGCCTATTTCTCTTAAACTTTTTCGATATACTGACAAATAGATGTGTATTTATAGGTATTACATTAAAACGCAATTAAATGTTTCTAATAGATCGTCAAATATCAATTTTCGAACGATGAATTCAAAAGGAGTACAAGCATTTAGAGTACGATTCATGCATTAATAAGTTCTTTTAACGAATATAAAGCCCATATGTGAGTATTCAATTAATGTTTTAAGTTCGTATTGAGAGAATATATGCAAATTTTACTTTAATCTCGTCTAATGAAGGTTTGTTAACATTAATACTGTGAATACATCCTAAGTTTTGCTCATATTGACGTATTTCGTTCGAAAATTGATATTTGACGATCTATTTAGCAAACATTTTAATTGCGTTTTAATGTAATACTTATAAATACACATCTATTTGTCGTATATCGATCAATCTTTAAGAGAATAGGCTCTTTTAGGTCAGACTTTTATACATATCAATGGCAATTGAGTTGAATAAGTGATGTTTTTCTAGCTATTCAACGCATTACATTGAATTCAAGTGGGAGTACAAGCATTTAGATACGGTTATTGCATAATAAGTTATTTTTAACTGAATACATAGCAATTCTGTGATTATTCAATTTTTTATTCTTTGGAAGAATATATGCAATTTGACTTTTAATTTCGCCTAAATGAAGGTTGTTAAATAATTACTGTGATTACACACCTAAGTGTTTGCTATATTTATGTATTTCGATCGAAAAGGATATTTGGCGATCAATTAGGCGGCATTTTGATACGTTTAATGTAAATACCTATAAAATTACATTTCTATTTATCAGATATTAATCAATTTAAGATATTTGGCTTCTTTAGGTCCTGAATTATATTATATCATTGAATTGGGTTGATATAGTGATTCTTTTGCAGCTATCATTTGCATTACGTTGAGTCAAGTATAGTATAAGTATTTAGAGTACGATTCGTTGCATAATAAGTTATTTTAACAGAATACAAGAAATTATCTGAGTTACTAAATTATTTTTTATTGTATTTGGAAAAGAAAATATACAATTTAACTTTAGTCTCATCTATATTGGATGGGTTTTTAACATAATACTCTGATTACAAACCTAATGTTTGCTATATTTGATGTATTTCAAATCGAACATTGATATTTGGCTTCAATTATTGTATTTGATTGCGTTTTAATACCTATTAATTACACATCTATTTCATCAGTATATTGATCAGTTGTTAAGAGAATTGACTCTTTTAGTGTCTTGATTTATGCATATATCAATGAATTTTGGATTTTGGATAGTGATGTTTTTTGCTGCCATTCATCGCTTACGTGAATTCAAGGGAGTAAAGCATTTAGAGTACGATTCATTGCATAATAAGTTTTGTTTAAATGAATACAAGCATTTTGTGAGTATTCAATTAAGTTGTGTATGAAGAGAATATATCCAATTTTACATTAATCTCGTCTTAATGAAGGTTTGTTAATTATAATACTGTTATTACACTCCTAATGTTTTGCCATATTGACGTATTTCG
>KZ451951.1:2664422-2685530 GCA_002786265.1 Apostasia shenzhenica
GAGTGTAATCACAGTATTATGTTAACAAACCTTCATATAGACGAGATTAAAGTAAAATTGCATATATTCTCTTCAAATACACTAAACATTAATTGAATACTCACATAATTGTTTGTATTTAGTTAACAAAACTTATTATGCAATGAATCGTACTATAAATGCTTGTACACCTCTTTAATTCACCGTAATGCGATGAATGACAGCAAAAACATCACTCACTATTCAACTCAAATTTATTGATATATCATAAATCAGACACTAAAAGAGTCTATTCTCTTACAACTGATCAATATACTTATAAATAAATGTGTAATTATAGGTATTATACTAAAACGCAATCAAATATCACTAATAGATAGCCAAATATCAATGTTCGATTGAAATACATCAATATAGCAAACATTAGGTTTGTAATTAGAGTATTATGTTAAAAACCCATCATATAGATGAGATTAAAGTCAAATTGTATATATTCTTTTCAAATACAATAAAAACTAATTGAGTACTCAGATAATTGCTTGTATTCAGTTAAAATAACTTATTATGCAACGAATCGTACTCTAAATACTTATACTATACTTGAATTCAACGTAATGCAATGAATAGCTGCAAAAGAATCACTATTCAACTCAAATTCAATGATATATTATAAATCAGGACCTAAAAGAGCCTATTCTCTTAAAATTGATCAATATACTGATAAATAGAAATGTAATTATAGGTATTACATTAAAACGTAATCAAATGCCCCTAATTGATCGCCAAATATCACTTTTCGATCGAAATACATAAATATAGTAAACACTTAGGTATGTAATCACAGTATTATGTTAACAAACCTTCATATAGACGAGATTAAAGTCAAATTGCATATATTCTCTTCAAATAGAATAAAAACAAATTGAATAATCACAAAATCGCTTGTATTCAGTTAAAAATAACTTATTATGCAATGAACCGTACTCTTAATACTTGTACTCCACTTGAATTCAATGTAATGCGTTGAATAGCTGGAAAAACATCACTATTCAACTAAAATTCATTGATATGTCATAAATCAGACCCTAAAAGAGCCTATTCTCTTAAAATTGATCGATATACTAATAAAAAAATGTATAATTATAGGTATTACATTAAAATGCAATCAAATATCTGTAATAGATTGCCAAATATCAATTTTTGATTGAAATACAACAATATAGTAAATATTAGATTTGTAATTAGAGTATTATGTTAAAAAACTTTCATATAGACGTGATTAAAGTGAAATTGCATATATTTTCTTTTCAAATACAATAAAAACTATTTGAATACTCACACAATTGCTTGTCTTCAGTTAAAAAACTTATTATGCAATGAATCGTACTCTAAATACTTGTACTTCATTTGAATTCAATGTAATTCAATGAATAGCTGCAAAAATATCACTATTTAACTCAAATTTATTAATGTCATAAATCAGATCCTAAAAAAGTCTATTCTCTTAAAATTAATCGATATACTGACTAATAGATGTGTAATTGTAGAAATATTAGGTTTGTAATCAGAGTATTATGTTAAAAAACCTTTATATAGACAAGATTAAAACCTAATTGCATATTTTCTTTTCAAATACATTAAAAACTAATTGCATATATTCTTTTCAAATACATTAAAAACTAATTGAATACTCTCACAATTGCATGTCTTCAGTTAAAATAACTTATTATGTAATGAATCGTACTCTATATGCTTGTACTCCACTTGAATTCATCGGAATGCAATGAATAGCCGCAAAAATATCGCTATTCAACTCAACTGCATTGATATGTCATAAATCTATTTCTAAAAGAGCATATTCTCTTAAAATTGATCGATATACTAATAAAAAGATATATAATTATATGTATTACTTTAAAATGCAATCAAATGTCCGTACTTCGAGCTATGGTCTTTAGGGCTCGGTCTTCAAGCTTGCACAAAAAGCTTTCAAGCTTCAGGCTTAGGCCATCAGGATTCGAACTTCTGGCACAAGCTTCTAGGCTTTAGGATTCAAATTTCAGGCTTGGGCTTTTGAGCATTAGGATTTATGCTTTGTATTTTAGTCTTTGGCGTTTGGCCTTAGAGTTTGAAGCTTTGGGATTTGAGCTTCGGGCTTCGGGCATATGGTTTTAGGCCTTGGGCTTGGACCTTTAGGCTTTACTATTGCAATTTTGGTGTTCGGGCTTTAGAATTCAGGCATCAAAGCTTGGGCCTTCAGGTTGAGGGTTTGGGCTTTCGGTCGTCAGATTTGGGCTTAGAACTTCAAGATTTAGGCTTTCGGCATGGGCATTTGAGCTTTGGGCCTCGGGCATGACCCCGTGGTTTTGGGCTTTGGGCTTTTGGCTTCGGGCTTAGGCATTCATCCATCGGGCTTTGGCCTACAAACCAAGGCCATCAGGCTTCAGCATTTAGCCTTGGTCTTTAGTGGTTTGGGCTTTGGCTTTCGATTTCAGTCTTGATGCATCAGCCTTTGGGGTTCGTGCTTTGGATTTTGGGCTTTAGGATTTGAGCTTTAAAGTTCAAGAATTGTCCTTGAGGCATCAAGCATTGGGATTGGGCTTTGGGATTTGGGACTTAAGCTTTGGGTTTGAGCTTCGACCATCGGACTTTCGGCCTCAGTCTTGGGTTTTGACCTTTTTGTCGTTGAGCTTTTGGTCTTTGGGCTTCGGGATTTGGGCTTGAGAGTTCGAGCTTCAGACTTGAGCCTTTAAGTTTAGGCCTTCTAGCTTAGAGCTCAGGCCTTTTTAGGCTTCTTTGGTCATCAGCCTTAAAGCTTTAGACTTCGGCCTTTTGGGCTTCGTCTTTCATGTTGGCATTAGGCCAACTAATCTCGGGCATTAAACTTGAAAATTATTTGAATATTTGAAACTTACAATAATTCAATATTTTTTTAATGTATGTGAGTGCAATATTAGCATTTTTACGATGATTAGATGCATATCAAGAAATTTTAATAAAATATTTATATAACTATTTATCAATGTATTGATTTATTTCAATTGATTAAATGTATTTGATGACTAATTCAATGGATATTAAGGTATTTTAAATAAACACCAATAACTATATAACTACTTGATTATATATAGATATATTTCAACTGAATATATACTTTTAGAGACCAAATTTTTACATATCAATATACTTTAATCAAACAAATATTTGTTATTATATCTATAAATTTATAGTGAATGTATGTTTTTAGTGACTGACTTATTACATATCTAGTTATTTTAACTGAATATGCGTAATTGTGCAACTATTCGATATTATTTCAATATATATTTGAATAGAGTATTGGCATTTAGACTCTGATTCATTAGAACTTAGAGTATTTTAACAAAATACAGATTTTTTTTTAACTATCTATTATCATATTAGTGTATTTCAACTGAATACTCTCAAGTAGAGTTCAACTCGAATCAAATAAGGGCATTTTAATTAAATACCAGCAATTATAATATTATTTGTTAATATATTAATCTATTTTAATTGAAGACTTGCATTTATAGTTCAATAGACGACATATCAATATATTATAAATCCAAGCAATTACATCAATTCATTTCTATATTAATGAGTATACGCATTGAGAGAAATTCAACAGATATCAATGTATTTTAGCGACATAAAAATAATAATACAACTATTTGATAATATATTAGCCTATTTTAATGGATTATACATATTTAGAGATCAATTCAGTAGATATTAAAGTATTTCAAATGAATACCAATAGTTACACAAATATTTCATGGAGAGCATTGATGTATTTCATTTGAATACATATTTTTAAAAACCGATTTGGTCCATGTCACTGTAATTTAAATGAATATTAATAATTATATTTGTTGTCATATCAAATAATTTCAGTAGAATACGCACATTTAGAGACGGGTTCGTTATATATCCAATATTTTAACATAATATTTCAATTTATATAGCTATTCAATATTATCTAAACGTATATGATAGAATACTAGCATTTAGATTTTAATACTATTTGGATTATTTGCATTTATGCAACTATTTGATACTATTTTATTTTATTTGAATAGAATACTAGCATTTAGATTGTGAATCGTTATATACCAAGGTCTATTAATATAATTTTATTAATCGACAAATTTAAGATGAACAAACTCATATAGAAATCAATCCTTAACATATTAAGTTATCTAACTGAAAAAAACTGAATATTTTCAACTCTAAAATTACTAGATGCTATTTTTGAAGTATTTAAGTTGAATACTAGTATTTAGATAATGATTATTTATATATCAAGATATTTTAATATTATATTAATAATTTTATAATTATTTATCAATGTGTGATGTATTTCAACTTAATATATGCACATTAGTGAACAATTTGATACCTATTAATGTATTTAATTGAATAAAAGTAGTTATATAACTATTTAATAATATATCGATGTATTTCATTTGAATACACATATTTAAAAACTAATAAAATAAATATTACGAAATTTTAAGTGAATACTAATTATTATATATAGTTATTTGATGAAATATTGATGCATCTCAACTGAATATATATTTTTAAAGATTGATTCATTACATATTAATATAATTTAATTGAATATTCTTATTTTTGCAAATGTTCAATGTTATATCGATGAATTTAAAATTAATACACATATTTAGAAATTAATTCATTGTATTTTCATTAGCTCAACTGAATATTTGTGATTGTATAACTGCTTAAGATTATTTCAATATATTTGAACAAAATAATAATATATGTGCAATTATTCATTATTATATCGACATATTTCAACTAATTACTTATATGTAGAAAGAAACTCTACTCATATCACAGTATTTTAGTTGAATATTGATAACTATACAACTGTTTAAGAATAAATTAATCTATTTCAACTAACGTAATGCTTTTAGAGTTTAATTTATTACATATCAATATATTTTCATGAAACAACAGCAATTATATAATTATTTATTACTATATTAATGAATTTAAATAGAATGCATATATTTGGAGAATGATTCGTTATATATGAAATTATTTTGTGTGAATATCTACAATTATATAACTATTTAATTTTATATCAACTTATATAGCCGGAAAACTAAATTTAAATACAGATTCACTACATGCCAACATTTCTTAATAGAATACAGATAGCTTTATACTTATTTATTATTGTATTGATGTATTTCAACTAAATACACAAATTTAGAGATCGATTCCATGCCTATTCATATATTTCATTTGAATAGAAGTAACTATGCAATTATTTGACAATATATCGATGTATTTCAACTGAATACCTGTGTTTAGGCACCAATTCATTCAAAATTAAGATATTTTAAGTCAATACCAGTAATTATATTACTATTTAGTGATATATCAATATATATTAATTAAATATATTCTTTTAAAGACTGATTCAATAAATTCCATTGTAATTTAACTTAATACTAGTAATTATATAGTTTCTTTGCTATAATAATAAGTTTAAAAAAAATACACGCAATTAAAAATCGATTCATTATATATCCGGTTAACTAAATGTTCGAAAAAATAATTATTCTGATTTGTTAGAAATTAGTACTCTTTCTCTTTCTAAAATTTTAGAGGGAGAGCTTCTCTCTCTAAGATTTGTGAGGGACCAAGGCCGTCGGTGGATAACGGCCTTTAGCTTCCTAGATCCTCCCCCTCAGCTCGCACCGGCCCCCTTTTGCTGATAATGGCAGATTTGTTTTCTATTCTGCACTATGGAGGGTGTTGCCGCTGCACTCTCCGGTGAACCCCTTCGATTCCCAGCGCCTGCATGCCACCCACCTGGGTGGAAAAACCGCAAGTCTTCTGGCAGGCTTCTTAGTTTCGTCCTCCTCCATGCCTCCTACTCCAGAGGCTTTGCAGCGCTCTCCGGAAGACATCGATGCATCGTCGAGGATACCGGCAACTCCAGGTGGGCGCGAGATCTCAGCATCACGTATTCTTCTCTATGTGTGGGCCACGTCATCCCACACTTCTTCCATGGGCCCCACTTCCCTTCATGGAAACCTGGCCCCCATGAAGGACCTCACACCTCTTTCCTCCCTCTTAGTGGGTCGAGTAAAGGAAACTCAATTCCTAGGCTGGCAGGTAGCTAACCAGAGGAAACAGGCGGGCCTTGTGCCTCTCAGTAGTAGGCCAAGGCCTTCCTATGCCTCAAGTCAACCTTGGGCCAGACCTAAATGGGCCTGAAGTTCTTAAAAGTTCAATCCAAAACCCCAGTAGGCCAGGTAGGCCCATAAACTCAAGTAGCCCAGCAGCTTCTGTTAAGTCAGAACCAAATGGAACTTCACCGAATATAGGTGCCACTCCTGATAAATCCTTCACCCAAGCCCTCTCTGATTCATCCAAACCAGTTCACTTTAAAGTTAGAATATAAAGTTTTTAGAGAAGCTACTTTATTAATGGGGTGCCATTATTTGATTTTATGCAGAACAAAGTAGTTAGTATGGCAAAACCCTTTAATAATACTGTTGTAGGAAAATTTGGTAGATCTAGATCCTATATGAATGCAATTTGGATTTTTTTTTGACTCTTTAAAATTGCTTGGGAAATTGAACATAGGCCTCTATGATCAGACACATATCCACATATATTTTAGTAATGAAGCTAACCTCACTAGAGTTAGACAAGTAGGCACATATTATGTGAACAAATTTTCTCTTTGTATTTGGAAATGAGAAGTCGAATTTCGTCCAGGCCAAGAGTCACCATTTTCTACACTTTAGCTAGCTTTCCATGGTCTACTAATAGAATTTTAAGACTGTTTAAAATCTCTGACTTCCATCTATGATACACTTCTACAAGTGGATGGCTCTACTTTAAATCTTTTAGAAGTTCTATGGCTTATATATTAGTAGATTTGGATGCTAGAAGAGCAGACCCTACAGAAATTTTTATCTTTATTGGCACCAAAATGGATTCTAACAAAAAGTCCACAGAGAGAAAGGCCTTTCTACTACAGTTACTGCTTTAAGTTTGGACGTTCGATTCAGGCATGTTACTTTAAACACCCTACTCTTTAGAAGGTTATAACTTCACAAAACCCAACCATGATAGTGGAGAAAAACTCCAATGTGGTGAGTCTCGTACAAAATCATAGCCTAGAGTTGACCCATAAAGCTTTAAAGCACGCCATCAAATCCTATGCCCCCAAATTCCTCTCCGGGTCAAGATGAGGCCAATCTTGATGTCGACCCCCTAGCCCAATCACCATCGATCTCTATTTTCCCCCAAGCCCTAGAAGGGATAGAAAGTCCAGTTCATTGCATATCACCAACCTCTCCACAAGGCCCGACCTCTCATGATAACCTCATGGCTCCTAGCCCACCTCAATCTCAAGCCATTCCACCAATTTGCAACTTATTTCTTTAAATCCCAAATGAAGGTCCAACCCCTCCAAATTTAATCATTCATCCTTTAGATGGGGCTCTAAACTCCCATCAAAATGCAATTGCAAGAGAATAATATCCTAATAGCAAACCACCCTCTCTAATAGCAAATGGGCCTTGCCTTGAGTGCGAATTGTCTATTCATAGCCCAACTTTACCCACTCTTCTTGATGAAGTTAGTGGGCTGATTCAGGCCCAAACTGAGCCTCCTACCAGCTCCCAGTAAGAAAATCGTTTGTGTCAAATCACTTTGGTGAATCAAGATGTAGAATGAACTTTTATACACAAAGATTGCAAATCTGAACATTGTTATTGTTTTGAAGGTTGCGTAAATTTCTATGATCATATAAAGAATGACAATCTTCTATATATGGATAATATCTCTAGATGGAACGATTACTAAATCTTTAGATTTGAGAGAATATAGTGATAGAGATCCATAGGTAGAGGCCGAGGCAAAGGAAGCGGACGAGGAAGGAGAGGAAGAAATTAGGGAGACAGAAAGGAAAACAATAAGGGCTTCGGCCTTTTGGGTCTCCCCCTTTTTCTTTTCCTGGCGGGCCTTCTCTTTCAAGACTTTATTTTGGGCCTTTGTCATGTGTGGGCTCAATATTTGTGTTTTCGGCCTTTAGGCTAATTTCTGGTATTCTGAGCCTTTGTTTATGGGCTATGCTTTAGCGTATTTTGCATGGACTTCATTAATTTCTTGGCCATGGTCAGATTTTTGATAATGGGCCTGCTTGGTATCAATTCAGGTTGAGCTATCAGGTTGGGCTTCATTCTCCATGGGGTTTCAGTTTCTTGGTATTGGGCTGTAGCTTGTGGGCCTTTCATCTCCTCATATAGTAGGCCAAGCTTATTATTATTAATGGGTCTATATTGGGCTTTTATTGAACCGGCTGCAGAAGACATATTTGTGATGCTACAACTTTTTAGTTGGGCTTTTTGAAGAATGGGCCTTATGATCCTCATTGTGATGAAAGTGTATCAGGCTGGGCCCTATTTGATGGGCCTCTATTCAAAGCCTTTTATAAGTGGGGCTTTCATGGCCACTCTTTGAAGGAGTTCACTTGAGCTGGTTCCTTTGGGCTTTGCTTTAACATGTAACGGGCTCGTCCTTAAGCCTTGTTTTCTTGCCATTTTTAATTTCTATTTACCAACCCATAAAAGAGTCTTATGGGTTCTTATCTCTTGTTGCATCTTGCTTTTTAGTACATTAATGGTTTTATGCTGATGAGGACATGAATTGATCTCTCCCATCAAATAAGAATTTAATAAAAAAAATCTATAGTAGAGTAGGTTATCAATATTCGAGATAAATTTTATAAATTTAAAGAAATAAATAAGTTTTAGCAATTCACAAATTCACACAGACAAAAATATCTATTATAATGTGTGACAATAATATTTAATTTTGATAATAAAACAAATATGACTCACATTAAACTAAATATAGCAACATGTAATGTAACGCACACAATAAATTATATATCGTTTAACATGTCTATTACGAAAAAAAGTTCAATCAAGATTTCATTTAATAAGTTATATTTTATAACACATCACGCGAGCTTACGAAGGAACCATAAACAATATTAATTTGATATAATAGTTCATAGATCGTAAACTACCAAGGAATTATAAGGAAAACTCATTTTAGAAATAAAACGTTCATAACAATCTCTAAATTTAAACAACTTCAAATCATTTTAAATAAATTTTAACTCAAAATATTTGGTTCTTATATTAAATTAATTTATATTTTACTAATTACAGCTATCTTACCTTTTATTAGCTATGAAAGGTAGGTTTTCAACTTTCTATCTAAATGAGGTAGTTAAAATTGAGAAGGGAGAAGTATTGTTGCAAGACCAGCTATTCTTTTTTTTTTGTTCCCTCCTCCTCTCTCTCTCTATTTCTCTCTCTCCCTCGTGGTGAGGTCCTTTGGTGGAACTAGAATTCTTCTTGACTCTTTTGATAATTTTTTTTCCATTTTTTTTAATTTTCACATGCCATTTGTCTCACATGCTAATTCTCAAAAACACAACTTGATACTTGTCACGTGGAGTTTACCACGTGTCACCAAAACTCTTCACATTTGGCATGATTAACCATAATTGGCATTACTTAATTACTGATTTAATTTGGATCAATTACGTCTAAATTTAAAAATTCTTCTCTTTAGCCATGAATTTAAAACTCAAAATAAATTTTGCTAGACCTAAATGAATGTTAAATTATTCTTTTATTATTTCTTTCAACTATTTTTTATTTAGATTTCAAAACTTATTTCTTAAGTCTACTTTGAGACTAAAATTCATAATATTATAATTATACAACTATGAAATAATATATTGATATATTTCAACTGAATACTCGTATGTAGAAATTAATTCATTATATAATAAGACATTATAATTGAATGCTAAAAGTGTATAATAATTAGACAATATATCAGCATATTTCAACTAAATATTAATATTATGAGTTTAATTCGTTAAATAATAAAGTATTTGAATCTAATACTGTCAATTATATAACTTAACATCAATAAAGTTTATATAAATAATTGTATTTAATGAAGTGAAATAATATTATTTAATTATTGAGAATTATATTAAATGTAAATAAAATTATATTTTTTATTAAAGAATGTGCAAAATATGAAATAAAATTAATTTTTAATGTTTAAATTTTTATTGAAAGTAAAATAAAATTAGTATTTAATATTTAGATTTGTGTATAATATAAAATAATATATATATATATATATATGATTTTTTGAAAATTATAATAGTGTAGATTTAAATTTAATTTTTTTTTTATAAAATTTCTTTTTAAAGAAATTTAATAAATTTTTATATCAGCAAAAGAATGCCAAAATCTCGGAGTTTGCGCAGTATATCGCCCTAGACAAAGCTGCGTCTTCGTTTCCTCGATTTAATACGATATATTTTCAATAAATAATTTTAAAATTTAAATTTAATTTGAATTTTTGTTCGTGTGCACTGTGCACGCATGAATCCTATTATTTGTATTTGTAGGGGTTGCAAAGCATTTCTCAAATTTCAGAGGATGTCCGAGCTGTCAAATTTCCATTTTCCTGGGGTTCACGGCTTCACGCTTCCAGCCGCTGAAGTGGCCATGGTGGCAGAGCCACCGCTGCCGCCGACCATATCCGCACAGCTCAAGCACCTGCTTGTCCATTCTTCACTGCCATTCAGGGTACCGATTCACTTCTCTTTCTGACTCGACTTACCCTAAACCCTCTTTTCTACTGCCTAACCAACAAGCAAGCCCTAGTTTAAGCTTTTGCTCGCTCGTTCATTCTCAGGTTGAGCAGATTTGGTCCGGTTGCAAGAACTCTCGATTTGCCGATCGCTTCACCCTTGTAATCCCTTTCTGCCTCGACTATGTCAAGTGCACGCAAGTCACTTGATCTCCTTCTTGTTCCCTGTAATCTGATTTGAATTTGACACAAACTTTTTCTTTGAACAGGGGATATTGCATATAATGCCCTCTTTCCCTCTGCGGCACCTGATATTGTCTTCTCGCCCAATGATGAAGAGTTCTGCCCTTTTCTACCAATTATCGATGGCGAGGGGGAAGTGATAGTGGTGGCACGGTTGAAAAAGAGTGTCTTGTGGGACTGGAATAGCAAGGATCCTTCTAGGCTTCTCAAGCTAGTGGAGGAGATGAGGTTCTCACTTTGGCTTTCGATGAAATATCCAGGAAGATTTCGGATTTTGTGGTTACTGATTGTTATGTTTGATTTGATATAGAGATTGGAAAGGGCAATATCAGAGGAAATGTGTAGGCCAAATTGATGATGCAAGATTGAAGTTTGAGATAAATACAATTTTGTCTAGGTAGGTTTGTTCAATTGACACTATGTATGGCTTGATATTATGTTTGGTAGGATAGACATGTGTGGCTCCTAGTGTGTTAGGGATTTGAATGCTCCTTATATTTGATATACCTTATATTTATGATATGTTCATTGCTCAATTGTTTGGTTTGATAGCATCTTTAGGTATCCTTCTGAGAAATTATAGAATTGCCACTCAAAGGATGATATCTACATTTCATGATATTTAGATAATATGATATAACATCAAGATAACATTGAACCAAATGCTTGATAAGTTAATTTTGAAATGCAAATTTACTACTTTTCCTTCTCATTTTTTTGTTTTGTAGGACTAGACTTTTCAGGTATCTTAAATGAGGAAATTTAATAGGTAATACTATATATCCATCTTGTTGCTAGTATGGAAGTATTCAAGTCGAAAAATATTTTCCTAGTTTTCTATCAATAGGCTCAAACAACATATACCCCGATTGCTTTGTAAGCTATGTTGCTTGTTCCTTTACAATTATGGTTTAATTGATTGAGATGAAAGAATCAGAAAAATCACATATAGGATAATTTTTCAATTAATTGTTCACCAATGTATTCGTCATCAACATTCCATACTATGCAATAATGTAATTGTTTCCCTAGCCTGTAGATGATATTATAGACTGAGGCCCTGTTTGGCTTGAGGACTAAAATGGTACTAGTTTAAAAACAATAATAATAATAAATAAGTTTTTTAATTATTTTTTACACAAATTTTAATATAAAAAATATTATTTTATTTCACATACTCAATAATTTTAGATAAAAATATCAATTTTATTTCATATCTTAGACCAAAATACTTGAATAGAGTATTTTGATTTAGGATGTAAAACAAAATTGATATTTTTATTGAAAATTATTGAGTATGTGAAATAAAATAATATTTTTTTAAATTAAAATTTATTTAAAATGATTAAAAAATTATTTATTATTATTATTGATTTTAAATTAATATCATTTTGGTCCTGATTTTGATTCTCGTGCCAAATAGGGCCTTAAAAATTGTTGCATCTCCTAATAATTCCATTGTTCTAATGAAGGTTGGTGGAATCACATGCCGGAGCAACATAGTACAAATGCTGTTGAAGTAGTTATCCTCCCCTTTTGCTAGAGTTGTGTTGAAAAAGGATAATGCAAAGCAGCTTAAGAAGTGAATGATCAATAATGAGTATCATCACTCCAGATCTCATTTTTGGCTTCTTCAATGTGTTTGAGAAAATTTAGAAACAAGTTCTATTGCTACTGTAACACTCATTCCCTTTGTGTCTCCTTGCCATGAGGCTAAGTTTATTCTGCTAAAGCTCAAATAATCAACCGTGAGTCGCCCAACAGATGTGAGATCACTTAAATCATCCTTAGAGGACAAAAAACAAGAAAAGGATTTTTTGTGAGTAGCCTTAGTTATTTAGGTTTATGTTAAAGATCATATTGCTGGATGGAGCAACATTCTGGGTGATAGAACACAACGTAAAAAAAGTGAAGAGAATCTTGGCTCAGACAAATTAAATTAGAATTAGGATCGTATATCTATATGCTAGTAAAGAAGACAAATTATTTTGACTCAACCAAGCTTAAATAAAACTTTAATCTTATCCATCAGATTTGTTGTGTATTACTTGATCAATCCAAGTGATATAACAATCAAAACAAGAAAAATTGGATGGTCCGATTATAAAACTTGTAATTGGATGTTTGACTAAATTATTAAAAAAGCGAGACTTAAGATTAGATCGATGAGTTAAATATCGGATAGTTTGGTTCACTTATAGCAAGTGCAATGGCTGGTTTGTAGGCTGACATTAGACGGTTTGATACTGACATTAGACGGTTTGATTTGTACGCAGATTCAAAATTCTAGCTGTTAAACTTTCCACTTCAGTACCCCACTTGCCATACCCTTCTGAAACGGCCACAAGGATTTTAGGAGTATAAATAAAGGCTATTTAAATAACAAGATAGCTTTTCTGACTAAAAAATGTCTCTCTAAAGGAGCGAAGTTCTCAAATGAATGAATCGACAAGTTTTCAATCTCTCTGGGTCTTCTCTTGAGCTAAGATCAACCTTCAAATTTCTTTTCGACTTTTCTGTTGTAAACATTCAAAATTATATTCTTTTTATTCTTTTTGGACAACTTCGCTTGGTGATCTTGTTTAGGTAGTTTTCTTTTTTTAAGCTAGTTTAAGATCATTTTGTTTTATGGTGTTTCCACTAACCTCTATGAAGGAGCTCCTAATTGTGTAATAGTTTATCTATCAGCCTCTTCGAAGGAGTTAAGTTTTCTCCGCTAGCTTTTGTAAAGGAGATTGGGTAGTTTAAACTTAGGGGATATGGTGGAGCCCGAGGGGTGGATTAGGCATTAGCGTTGAACCACCTAATAATTAATTGTGTATTTAGGTACAACACATCAACTTTTCTTGTTCACTTTTCTCAATTTGGTTTTTAATTTGATGAGATTTGCACTATATACCAAATTCACACCCTCTCTTGTGTGTAGCTATTATTATAATTGGTATCAGAGCAGAGTTCCACATAAGGAGTAATATTCGTAGAGACAACTAATGGCATCACCTATGAGATTTAGATATAAATCTTCTCAGAGACAGTCAACTACCAGACCCCTCTTTTTGAAAATGTTCCTTTTGTGTTTTAAAAAATGTGCGTGTCTTGCTTTTTGCAGTTTCTTGATTTTCGTCTTTGAAATGTTATCTCTGAGGAGTACACCCTTGCCATCAAGAAGGAAGGTAGAAATCTAGTCCCAAAGCCATTCGGGGAATGGACGCCAGTTGAAGTGTGCCAGGCAGAGCTAACTGCTGAGGCCATCACTTGCCTCTATTCTGCACTTACTTTAGATGGCTATCTCAAGGTATGTGCTCTAGATATGTGCAAGGAAATATAGGACATGCTTATTGTCGCATATGAAGATGCGAATGAAATAAGAGAATATAGGGCAAATCTTCTCATTAATGACTTTTTTTCAAATAAAAAAAAATGAATTAATCTCCACGATGTTACGAGTTTACTAACATTGTTAGTGACCTTTGAAATCTCAGAAAGAATGTTTCTAATCTTGATTTGGTTAGTAAGGTCCTTAGGTGTTTGTTGAAAGAATGTGGCGCGAAAGTCATAGCTATCACCGAGGCGAACATCTTTTTGATTGACTTTCTCATGGGATCTCTCAAGTACATGTGAGATAAAGATGAAAAAGAGACAAGAAACAGAGTCAGCACCAAAAAAAGTGAAGTCTTGCACTTAAAACTAGATTGGACATGTTAGAGGAGGAGTTGAGCTATGATGAGAATATAGACAAAGACTTGCACTAATTGCAAAAAGGTTTGAAATAATGCTGAGCAAGAGGGCTATGCAGAACTTCAATTGACAAAGCTCCAAAGAATCATACAACATAAACAAGAAAAAAGAGAAGAGGAACCAATTTGCCACGAATGCGGCAAACCAGTGCATATTCATCCCGATGCTCAAACCTAAAAAGGTTGTAGGAAAATAGAAGAAAAGGAAAGCCATGAAATTAACTTGGAGCGATTCATAGAAATCTGACCCATTTAGCAATGAAACTGGACGTCTCGTAAACTGTTGCTTGATGGTCCTTGAAGATGAAGAGCTTGAGCTGTTAAGCGAACTGACATATTCAGAACTTGAAGAGGCATTATGTGAAATGGTTAAATTATATAAAAATCTAATAAAGAAGACTAAACTCCTTAAAAGTGAGCATGATACATCTAGTGCGCACATTCATAATCTAGAACACTCCCTTATACAATTAACACTTGAGAGTAATTTATCCCTTGATAAAATTGACATTGCGAGGAAAGAACAAGGGGATTATTTTGGTTTGTGTGATTGTCTAAAAGATCAACTCACACGTTACAAAGAATAAATACTTGATTACTTATGATAAACTATGTAAATTTATTAATGCAAATACTATATTAACTACCAAAATTATTTCACATAAGAGGAAGAGCATTCCATCACATAGGAAACCAAATACAAGGGGTCTGTTTGTTTGTAAGGTAAATTTTAACAAGGTTAAAATTAAGCTTGGATAAAGATATTTTTGTATTGAAAGTTGTGAATGATGTGAAGTAAAGTTAGTTATTATGTTGGGGTGTATGAGGGATGTGATATAAAGTTAGTTATTATATTGGAATATGTGAGGGATGTGATATAAGTTAGTTATTATTTTAGTAATATGTGTAAGATGTGAAATAAAGTTAATTTTTAATATTAAATTTTATATGTGATTTAATATGCCTGGTTAAAATTAAACCAGGTTAATTTTAAACGGGCAAACAAAAAGGACCAAGACGAGTTACTTACAACATGCATCATTTTGGGCCCAATCTTAAATATCGTTATTGCAATAGGATGGGTCAAATGGATTATGCATGCCATGTAAAAAGATGATTTGAGCACCAAATGCACACTTGTACATGGATCTCCAAAGAATTGGCCATACCAAATTCATACAGTCATTTTAACGCTATAGGACCCAAACTAGTTTGAGTACCACAACAACAATAACAACAACAACCAAGCCTTAATCCCATTAGGTGGGGTTGACTACATGAATCCTTTGTTTAGTTTGGGTACCAAAAATTAAAAATTAATTTTCTACGCATGCCTCCACTCAACGAAAGGTCTTTGGTACTTGGATAGTGGAAATTCGAGGCACATGAGTGGAGACAAAAGCTTGTTCTTGATTTTGGAAAAGTGTGAAGAGGGACATGTAACCTTTGACGACAACTCCAAGCGAAAAGTGCTTGGAATTGACAAAGTAAGAAAATCCCCCTCATGTTATATTGATAAGGTCATAGTAGTTGATAGTTTAAAGCACAATTTCTTTAGCATAAGTCAGTTTTACGGCAAAGGACATGAAGTAATATTTGACTTAAAATTTTGAATTATAGAAAAAGATAAAATTTTATTTAAAGAAGTTAGACATAGTAATATATATCTAATAAATCAATTCAATACGAATGATAATATTTTGAAATGTTTAAAAGAATCTACATAAGATAACTGGCTATGACATCGAAAACTTTGTCATGTGGGCATGAGTACAATTAAGAATATTCAAAGCATTGACCTTTTTAGAGGACTTCCCTAACTACAATTTAACAAAGATCACTTGTGTGATGCTTGTTAAAAGGCTATGAAGCACGAGTACGATACGGCGATACGGATACGATACGATACGGATACGACGATACGCCAAACTTAAAAAAAGTAGAATACGGATACGTTAGGATACGGCTGTTATATTTATGTATAATACGTCATATTCTCATATTTAAGATATAAATCTATGGTAGATCATACTAGCTTACACATTTTATTATAATTTTCAAAAATATTTTTTAATTTTTTTTTTAAATTAATTATATTTTTTAAACATTATTAATATCACTAAAAAAATATTAGACAATTGAACTACAAAAAATTAAAATATCATTCAATAACTATTGAGTTTAAAAAATTTTAAATTAAAATAATATTTTAAATTTATTTAATTACTTTCAATCTATCATAGATCATCTAAGTGAGATGAGAGTTTAAATATATTTCAGTAAATTAGTTTCAGTTTTAATTTAAATCTGATTTAAATTAATTAGCTCAATGCAAACGACATATAATTGAAAATAACATAGATAATGTGACATAAACTCATATATACTAATCTAGTTAAAATAGATATATGCTCTCCTCTCTCTGAGTGTTAACTAAATAAATAAATAAAATAAAAAAAATTAAAGTTCTATCATTTTCATAATATGAGCTTGATTAAAGTAAAAAGAAAGTGATCGGTGTCTAACAGAAGCAAATATAGTATGGTTGATATAGAAAAACTGGATAATACAGTTGCTTGCAAATACCAAATTCTTTTTCTATTGCTGAAACACTAGCGTGCATTAAGCATTTTGCAATCCCAATTGTGTGAGTTCAGTATATCTCTCAATCTTATTATTTGAGTCTATGCATGAATTGTGTTTTATGTATAATATATTTTTTTATTTTTTATCGTGTAGGCTAAACCAACTGTTTCAATATTTTTTTCTTTAATTAGAAGTATCGAAAAGTATCGGGTAAGTATTGGGCAAGTATCGGGCAAGTATCGAGCGAGTATCGGATTTTTAAAAATTAAAAATAAAAATTGATACGCCACGTGGCGTATCGGATACGTATCGGCGGAGTATCGGGGAGTATCGGTATCCGATACGGATACGTTAGGCTCCACGAAGTATCGATGCTTCATAGTTAAAAGGGAAACAAACTAAGACGTCCTTTAAACCCAAAAACACTGTGGACACATCTAGGCCACTAGAAATCCTACATATAGATTTATTTGGACTTGTCAAACTATCAAGCCTAGGAGGAAAACATTATGGGCGTGTGGTTGCGGATGATTTTTCATGATTCACTTGGGTATTATTCTTGACACACAAAGATGAAGGTACGCTTCTTTCAAGAAACTTGCAAAAAAACTTAAAAGTGGAGAACGGTTGCTTAATAACCTCACTATTGAGCGACTATGGGAAGGAATTTGAAAATAATAGATTTGAGAGTTACCTCGATCATCACAGCATCAAGCATAACTTCTCATCACCTAGAACCCCACAACAAAATGGGGTAGTCGAGAGAAAAGATCAGACATTTTGGAGGGAAGTTGGAGATGGTTATTGTGTTGGAGGAGGAAGGGATGCTTGCAAAGAGATGCATACTGCAAGTTGTGACTCTGTTGTGGCTTGGTAAGCTTGGAGAAAGGGTTGGTTGTTGAAATTAGGCGCATAAGCCATGCTCTGTGATAAATATGGATAATTAATCACCCTTTCTTTTTATTGTGCTAATGATAATAGTTAGTTTCTTTATCAGATTCATTGCCTCGTTGAATGTTTGTAAGTAGCAGATTTCTAGCTGGTGCTACATTTTGTTTGATATTGTTGATAATTATTGATTTATGTGATTGAAGATGATAGATTTTTTCACCTTTGAATGTATCCATAATCTTTGAGTAGTGAAAGAAGAAGTGCACACCGTTTACATCACATGCTCTACCCATTTTCTTTTGTGGTTTCTTAATTTTTTTTTTCAGTTTTTGAATAATTTTCCTCTGCATATTCTTTGCATTTTCTGATTAAATTATGTTTTTCTTTAAGTTCATTGCTTTATGAACTTAGGCTTGATTTCTTTGCTATGAAAAAGGTTTCTGGCTTGACAAAGGAAGCTGTAGCCACCAATAAAATCTTCAACTTAAGTGAGATAAATCTCTTAATTATTCTATGTGCTTATTCCAATGATTTCCTGCTGCCTCATGTGCAATCAAAATTTGTTTTCTTCTTTTTATATTCTATTGCTAAGGTATTTTGTGCTACATTCTAATTTTGATATTTTCGTGCTTTAGCAGGGTGCATGTTTTAAGTCAATTTGAGCATGAAAATATTTATGCCGACCCCACTTAACGGAATAGAGGCTTTGTATTTATTGTTGAGCATGAGACTATTATGCAATATCCTGGAACGCACTAGGTATCTCTAATTTTCTTATTAAAATTTTTAATCTGTATTGACTTTTTTTTCATCCAATTTTCTAAGATTCTCATGAATTGTTGTTAGAAGATCATAGTGTTGTCTAGTTTGTAGAATAAATAGTATGGTCTATGAACTTTATGATGATTCTTGTACACTTTATTTTTAGATTGTTATGGGGGCACTTCATTCTCAATTTACTAATTATCTCAATTAAGAGAATCTCGATAATTTATATGGTTTGCTTATCTAATTAATTGCAATGAATGTTGCAAACAAACAAACAAACAAACTTGCTACCATCGATGGAGCTAAGTTTACATGATGACAAAGTAGTGGAGCCCCCAAGGAAGGATGTTTCGATGAGGACATGTAGGTTTTGGCTGTGTATGTGTTAATGGGAGGTTGAGGCAAAGCAGCAAGCAGAGATGTTTAATGATGCCCAGGTAGAAGGTGGCAAGATCATAGCTCGTTGTGAGGCTCGTGAGCAAAAAGGGAAATCCCTTAAGTTTGGAGAGGAATTAAGGGAAAGATCCTTGCTCTAATGGATAGAGAAAATTGGAGAAATAGTGGATAAATAGGATTTGTAGGATTCATAGGATTCTCACCTAAGGTCTCATATTCTTTCCTTTCGGTATATCGATCTCTTCTGGAATTTCTACACTAACCCATTCCAAGATTAAATACCCATAAAATAAATTTTTGTTAATCAGTACTTGTTAACACGTGGTTCCAGCGCTGCATCCCCTGCCGTACACGTGGCGTCGAGCTGACATTTAGCCTTTATTTATTTACTAATTCATCTATCTGTTCTCACAGGTCTCAAATTCGGTCAAACCTCGGCCACGAGGGTTGTAACGTCCAGGTATTTAGTTTTATAATATTTTATTATTTTTTTTCACAATCGAATTATCTATATATTTGGAATTAAAAATGAGTAAGTCAATATGCGAATAATTTCGTATATAAATTGGCATTAAAAATTTTATTCATTTGAAAGAAATTTTGAGAACAATTATTTGTATACAGAGAGAATTTGAATAATTGCATTATGGGAAATGTAATCACTAAGCTTCATTGAATGAGAATTAAATTAAGATAATTAATCTTATTTGAATTTATTTAGTTTGAGTGAGTTGAGCTTGGTCAAAATTCAGCCAGGAGGAAGACACTTGGAAGATTTTCAAATGGGACAAAGCTCATGCGTGAAGCCAAGTGTAGAGTTGAGGGACTAAAAACAAATGAATTACAATTTGATTTGAGAGAACTCTTTTGATTTTGGGGTTCTGCCGATTAATGAAGGAGGATAGAATTCCCTTTGATTCTTTCTGAACTCCACTTTAAACTTCTTCTTCTGCATTTCCCATAATGCAATTATTCAAATTCTCTCTGTATACAAATAATTGTTCTCAAAATTTCTTTCAAATGAATAAAATTTTTAATGCCAATTTATATACGAAATTATTCGCATATTGACTTACTCATTTTTAATTCCAAATATATAGATAATTCGATTGTGAAAAAAAATAATAAAATATTATAAAACTAAATACCTGGACGTTACAACCCTCGTGGCCGAGGTTTGACCGAATTTGAGACCTGTGAGAACAGATAGATGAATTAGTAAATAAATAAAGGCTAAATGTCAGCTCGACGCCACGTGTACGGCAGGGGATGCAGCGCTGGAACCACGTGTTAACAAGTACTGATTAACAAAAATTTATTTTATGGGTATTTAATCTTGGAATGGGTTAGTGTAGAAATTCCAGAAGAGATCGATATACCGAAAGGAAAGAATATGAGACCTTAGGTGAGAATCCTATGAATCCTACAAATCCTATTTATCCACTATTTCTCCAATTTTCTCTATCCATTAGAGCAAGGATCTTTCCCTTAATTCCTCTCCAAACTTAAGGGATTTCCCTTTTTGCTCACGAGCCTCACAACGAGCTATGATCTTGCCACCTTCTACCTGGGCATCATTAAACATCTCTGCTTGCTGCTTTGCCTCAACCTCCCATTAACACATACACAGCCAAAACCTACATGTCCTCATCGAAACATCCTTCCTTGGGGGCTCCACTACTTTGTCATCATGTAAACTTAGCTCCATCGATGGTAGCAAGTTTGTTTGTTTGTTTGTTTGCAACATTCATTGCAATTAATTAGATAAGCAAACCATATAAATTATCGAGATTCTCTTAATTGA